>JANQDE010000012.1:3286874-3358503 GCA_037157785.1 Cephalotes varians | reverse complement strand
AGAGAGAGAGAGAGAGAGAGACCAAATGAATTAATGCATTACGTATCTATATATCAAATATTAAAGTTATCAAATGATTATCATGCATGGAATTTTACATATATCTTTGATCTTTTATATAATCGTTTAGATTCACAGATTTTTTAAACTTGAACTTGATTCTGACTTTATAATAAGTGATAGGCCACATAATTTTTATTATAGTAGCATTTTATAGTACAATGCTTTAATTTAATTTTACGACAATATTATTACTCGATTATTTGACAATTTTTATAATTTATAAATAAATATCACGAAATTATAATTATATATTCGCAATTTACAGAAACTATTACAAAAATATTATTCGGCTATCTAATGCATTAATGAAACAATTTTGTAATCCTATATATATAATTAAAGGATATAATTTGAGTTTCAGATCACATACGAGCTAGAGCAATAGCCATAACACAGACTTGGTCGATATATTCCTGACAATTTATTAGATTTATCAATAATTACGAGAAATAAGGAAGCACATCTTGATCAGAGATCAATTTTAATTATTACTTACGCGTATCCCAGAAACTAACAAAGTTTTATATGTTCTGTAGCTATCTTGTTCTTCATTCCATTTTAACGAGACTTGCCGCATGGTATCATCCTCAGTCTGGATACGGAGTAGCTCAAGTTGCCGTATAATAGTCTCTACGTTCCATTTCATGTCCCTCACTCGAAGCCTCAGAATTTCCAACTCGGTCGATGCATCTGGATCCCCCTTGACCTAAGTCGAGGGTTACGATTAAAAATAACAAGTGCATCATTTTGATTGCAATTACATTTTCAATTTTTGTCAATTTCAATTATATTTAATAATTAATATTTAATTGGTATTTGAATTAAGATAAGATACGGAAGAGAATTGGAATTTTAATAATTCGATGAGAGGACAATTTAATACAAATATTTTTTTCTTAATAAACATTCTTTCTTAGTAAACAGCCATCTTGGTCATCTCTTTTGTTCAATAATGATCAATTTCATTAAATCTTACTAGGCTTTGAAATTTTGCACAAATAAGATCCAAAACTGTATTATGAATTGTTTTTCGACAAGAAACTTACGGTACAAAGTACAGCCAAAAGAGACAGTGCGACGGTGATTCTCATGATCGTTTATCGATATCACGAAGATGTCATACAAATTCAAACCGAATTCATCAAAAATCGGCTAACTGGCAAGCGATATTAATTGCGCCGTTTTATATATACAACGTCTTACTAAAATACCAATGATTATTTCGATAACGATCGTAGAGATAACGATTACAGAATCTGTCTAAATATTTAACAATAGCATTCTCCTTCTTATCCTTTTATCGTGATTTTATATCAAAAAAAGCCACTTTATTTTGTCTAACTTGTTTTTATTTATTCTAATAAAAATTTCGCAAGCATATCGATGACTCGTAATTTTTAGATTAAACAAGTACAATTATTTTTGTGTTATAATAACGGCTCCTTTGAAATTCTGCAGATGCTTCGAATGTTGAAAAGTGTGAACAAGTGTTTCTGTGACAAGTGATTATTCAAACATTTCTTTTTCGCAGAAAATTTATTACGTAATATCAATCCATCTGTGACAAGAAATTTTCCTTGTTAGAAGAGAACGTTTTAGTTCGACGAAAGTTATTATTGTGGTCGTTGTATCTCTTTTATACGCTTTGCAATTTGCACAATTGACAAATTATTAAAAGCAAAAAAGATCCTCATGTTTTAATAAACTACCTACATTGTATAAAAAAGTTATTTAGATAAATGTAAATTTTTTAAAAATAAGATTTACATACCCTCTTGATGCTATTACTTTTGCACGTAAAATCATAAGAATAGATTATTTCGTTAAATTCATGAATGTAGTAAAAACACATTTCACGTTGCGTTAAGCTGTATTAAATATAATTGATAGACTACAAACATTGCTAAATATAATTCACAACAGACTTTATTTGATTATATCATATATATATATATATTTTTTTTTAACACATACACACACACACACATGCGCGCGCGTGTGCGTTCGTGTATATGTGTATGTGCATCAGGAAATACATGAAGCATGTAAAAAAGATGATCGCCGCCATCGCAAAGGTGCATGCCGTGAATGGCTTAAATAATCAAAATGAAGTATCGATGCGCGATGCAAAAAGTATAGACATAAATAAGTTACAAAGTCACAGTATATAAACATTGGAACGAAATATACACCGCGCGTTCGCACTACAATAAACTTAATCGCCTATTTACTAAGATCACAGTTACACACACATTCATAATATGTGTAGGTTAGTACACACTTTTCGGCTTCTTATTCGTTGAGGATATATCGTTATCCTCGCATTTGTACATTGTCCTAAAATAAATGAATCTAAATAAATATAATGTCATCTAAAAAAAGCCTATGACTAGGTCTCTACATCTTCGATGGCGCCGCTAGCGATAATACTACTGTCGCATTTCCATAAAAACGAAATGTTCTCGATTAAACTTCAATTAAACGTAACTTTACAAGCGCGTGATAATGCATATTATATCATTCGGCTTAAAAACAATTTTAATACACTGTACATCACTTATATCGCCTCGAGATATTTAGGTAATTTGAACTTTTTAGCTCGTCCTCGCAATTCGCTCGTTTTCGTTTCGAGGATGAAATTATGTTATGATTGCTGGATAGAATCACGATTATAATTGCAATCGTGAAGAGTCATCGAGAAGAGGGGCTAAGTTTGAACGCTGCGTACACATGCTCGTGGTACCAAACCTCTTCGATCACCTTTCGCGCACAATAACCACTTATTATCCACCTCTAATATTACTTTCAGTTTCTCTCCCTCTGCAAATGAGAGATGACCGGTGTCCGACGGTATCCTATGAGTGAGAGTACGGACTTCTCTGCAATTGAGACGCGCGGATTGTTATCGTATGAATCTAAAGAAAGAGAGAAAGAAAGAAAAGGGCTAAAGTACAAAGCAGACCGGTAACAAAAGTAGAAAAGCGTCGTATAAATAATTGTATAAACAAAAGTTACATTATTTCATACTTGTAATATAGCTCGTATAAAGTATTTATTGTATGAGAATTTGCAACCAATATAAAATTTGGAGGAAAAGATGATAGATTCTAAAAGATAGTACATGCTCATGAAACATCGATACTTACTTGTGTGGATGTTTTGAAACTGATGTCCTCGAAACAGTAGTAACAGTTGGTCGCGGTAGAGAGGTCGAAACAGCTCGTCTGTGAGGGGAGATTAGATTCTTGTCATTCGACATTACTCCATGCGATTTATATGGTAAGGAACTCGGGCGTGCAGTGTGAGTTCGCGTCACACCTAGAGTATCTTGATCGACGCGGCTGGTACGACGCGTTATCTCTCTTGCTTTAATATCCGTAGGTTTCTTTAGGGTTGTTTTTGTTGTAGGAAGGTTAGCGGGTTTTTTTAACGAGGAAATTCCCGATATGGGTGATTTTGATGATTTCCCAACGATATTCGCCGCAACGTTAGACTGCTTCACTGGTGATGTGAGCAATCTAGGTATCTTTGATTTTCCTAATACTCCGAATGTCCGAACTGGCGAAGAGGGAGTTGTTGCGGCGGGTTGACCCTTATTACCTTCCTTACCAATCATCAATTCCCACTTTTCCTGCAATTTTTTGAATTTCGTTTCGGCAGAAAAACCATTATCATCACTCGATTTAGTATCAGGATTAAAAAGTCTAGATTGTGGCTGCTTGCTTGCTTTTTTATTTAAAGGAGACTGTTCCAGACTATCTGTGTAATCTTCGGAATCCTCGGAAGTCAATTTGTCCAACGCGTAAAACGTCTTTGGATTTATGGCACTGAAACGTTTCTTTGCATTCTGAAGGTCGCCTTTATGCATAATGCTGCATTTATCCTCCATGTTGTAAGCAATGCAAGATCTTGGTCGTGTCTTTTTTGGACTAGGAATCATTCCACAGGATTCCGTTCCTTCATCGTCGAAGTCTTTCTTAGTTAGATCGGCGTTTCTAAAGCTCATGGCCTACAAAATATCGTATCAAATGAACGCCCGTAATGATGTGTGTGTGTGTGTGTGTGTATGCGCGCGCGCGCGTGTATACACAAAAGAAATCCAACAATATAGACTTACTTACATTCACAGTATGATTATTCATATTTCCGAAACTATTTTGTAATTGACGATACTGATAGAGAAGATCCAAGTGAAACGGACAGAATGCAAGTGGGTTCAGAATATATAACAACGAATCGACGATTTCTCGGACATTCGCATTAGCCAAAGCCGCAACGAATAAGCTACTATTACTATAATGTTTCCGTAAGATTGATTCACGTGTACATAAATACGCAAACCATGCATCTAGAGCTCTTAGACTAGAAAAGAATAAAATAGATTGATTATACAATCAATTTGTTAAACAAATAAATCAAATAAAAATTATATAACAAATATAAATGAGATACATAGTATAATATAACGATATACAGAATGTAACGATAGAAAAACTAGCGATTTCAACTTACTTTAGCAAGCCAAATACAAACGCATGGAACTTTAACATTCCTTCTGTAATAACATCTTCGCCATTAATTCTCTGCACTAATTCATTCAATGTCTTCGTAAGGGGTCCTTGTTGAGAACTAGCTTCGACGACTTGCCAAACGCTATTAGTAATTGGTCCAAAGGTGGAATTCAAATGGGATTTCAACCCATCTGACATAATAGCATACAAGGCTGGGCACAAATTACTCAGACAAATTTGCGCACACTCGTTTCTTTCGTTATAATTGGGACGACTATGATTGGAGTCAGCGTTCCAATATTTTAATAAAAGATCCACCGCTCTATTTACAGACGACACCATTTCTGGAAAGAGGGAGGGGAAGGGATTAAGGATTAAAGATTTCAAGATATTTTTACCCGATGAAGAAAGATAGAGAAGAAAGTTAATAAATAAAATACATACTTTTCTTCTCTTCTAATTCTATTAATTTATCCTCAGTCGTCTGATCGTGACTTTGTCCGTTTACGACAATATTCAGATTATTTAGCTGAAATGAATAAATACTCATATATAACGGAAAAAAATACTCGAAGAACCGGAAATCTGCTCATGCTAAAATTAGTATAGTGTTTACCTTAGCGTCCAAATGCTTTTTTCTTTGGTGCACAGCAAAACTGACGGTTTTTCTTTGTGATTCTCCCATATCAATATTTCTAATGAGTGGATCTTTGTTCATTCTCAAAGCTAAAAATTTTCTTACGTATGATCTCACTTTCACTTCAGCATTATCGATATCTCCGTCGCTGCTTTGCGACGAGATTGCACTACGTTTCAAATATTCTTCTAATTGCTTGATGTCATCATCGCTATGTTGAGAAGTTTCCGATTCCACATTCGCGTTATTCGTAATATCGGTAAATTTCTCTATGATAATTATATTGTGTATAAGCGTGTTAAACAAGCACAGACAATTAAAGACAATCCGGATAAATGCCAAATGATTCATTCTTACCTTTAAGATATCTCTCCGCTTCTGTCTCGTCGACATCCTTTTCCGAATCGATCGTTCTTTCGCGACATAATAACTGCAAATCATTATTCATGTAGTATGGCTCTTGCAAGGACATTCTCTTGTTTATTTCCACAGATTCTTCCGATTGCTCGCCCACATCTCCCATCTCGAACATGCTGTATCGTTTACTCGCGAGTGCCTTGTTCTTTCGTAAAATGCTCCTCGGCAATGGTGGTCGCGGCGGTACTCTGCCATTATTAAAATCAGATTCATCCTCGTCTTGCGGTAATGATGCGGATCGCTTTGGAAGAGACGGACAGGCCTGCCTCGTTTGATTGAGTCTATGCATTTTTTTGTCATTACTTAAACTGGTCTCCGAACTAATACTGTCATAACGATATAAATACAACGGATTAATCGCATTGTTCAACAATGGTTGCTGATTTGTCGAGGAATCGGTTAAAATCGTCGAGGAGCCTCTATACCCGGAAGATGGTTGCGTCGCTGTGCTACTCGTTGACGAAGTAGTATTTGGTATAATTTCGCTGATGGGTCGTGTCTTGTGACGCACTGGAGGAGACAAACAGAACAGGGGTCGTTTAACTTCCTCATTGATATTAATATATCTCGATACTTCCGGTACATCGTGTAAAATCTTTTTGTACTCGTACGGCAGAAGGAACGTTAGCGACTCCCAATCCTTTATATGCGCGAATCCGCGTTGTCGTAGAGCATCGATATCGTTACACGAAAATGGTCTACCCGAACGAACAGTACGTTTCCATTCCATTTTGTTTCTGTCAAATGTGTGTGGTTTCAACGCGATATTATCAATGTTATGTTTGGTATCCTTAATCTTGAGAAACGACAGGTCAGGCAATGTGTAATTTGGATATACGACATACACAGGCCTTTTGTTGATTGTTGTTTCTTGTAAGAGAGGACCATGTTTCTCCTTCAGCGCGGAAAAAATTAAGGAAGTTTGAACCGCATTGTCCTCCATTTCCGCATTTGCTTGTATTCCTGTTGTTCGACAGATCGGATGTTTCTTTTCCATTAAGCCGACCCAACCATTTTTCCGTTCGAAGGGATCGATATCGTAGCTCCGTTGATTGCTCATGCAGCCCGACTTGGATGTACTCTCCGAAAGTTCTTCCACCGATGCGGATGACACCATTTCAACTTTATCATCTTTGTTTCTCATCGCACACTTTAAAACGTTCAAGCTATCTTTCTGATTTTCCACATCACGATTATTAGTCACATCGCGCCTGATCCAATTTATAGAGAAATCGTTTTCTGGTACGTGACGGTCACAGATATTATCTTGATCATTTTGCTGTTGTATCTGAGTGTTTGTATTGGTCGCGCTGTCGCTGCCGCTGTTGCTAGTGGGCCAGCCACTATTGTCGCTGACAGAATCCGACTGATCCAAAGTAAGACTCATTCCCTCCACGCTCATGCTCTTTTGCTTCATGAACAGTTTGACGAGACTTAAATTTTGCAGTTTTTTCGTACCAGCATTTTCTCCATTGTCCAAACTTTCCGCGTTTGTCGAACGACTCATTGCGGATCCAGAATTATACAACCGCTGCATATGATTGCTTGATTCGGCGGAATCAACCTATAAAAATAAAATTTATATTATAAATATATTTATATTATAAAATCGAATACGATTATTACAAGTCGCACAAGTAAATCTGTTTATCTGTATTTATTCTTACACTAAAATTAAGAGGTATATTAGTACGCTGGAATTCACGAACGCGAGACAGATCCGGTAAGCTCTGACTCCGTTTATTCATTCCACCGAGCGTCAGATTAGCAGTACTTTGTGAGATATCTGGTATCGTGTTATTGTTGCCGGAAGGATGACGAGTTATTACTTTATTCATAGAGGAATGTTTCAAATTACTCCATGTCGTATATATCTTTGAATCTGAACATGCCATTGATAAATCCAGCATAGTTTTCATGTCTTTCGGTTTATCATAAAATGCATCTGGTGATTCATATGTCTTGCGTTTATCTGAAAATAATGAGAATCGAGTAATTAAAAAGAATAAAGAAAAAGAAGTATGATAGAAAATTTTAAAAAGTAAATTAAAATGTAAATTATTTTTAAATTAGTAAACATTTGAAACTATGATAATTTGTACATTAGACTGTGCGCTATATGCATTACCATGATTTTCAAAATCTTGAGAGCCATCCGAATACATAGTCATGCTGCCCTCAAAAGCGATGGTATAATTGTTTTTATTATTCGTCTGACAAGTGAGTAACATATCTTCGCAATCCAGCGAATCTACACTATAGCTACCACCCGGTGGTAGCATCGGGGTTTCTTTTACTGGAGAAAATAGCAACGACGACTTGCATATAGATATCGTATCGACGGTGGAACATGCAGAATCTTCTCCCTTGGAATAATAATATGTAATTGATACATAAATTGTGGAACTATAAAATTAAAATTTCTTTTTTGTAACGTACATTTATATGGTATTATTCAAGATTTCAATTAACATTAATTAGGATTACATATTTAAGATACATATTGACTAGTCTTGTTGACTATCAATCAGTCAGATGATCAGTCAATATGATGAGGGATTATTAAAATTTTATTTGATTAATATTAATTAAATTTACTTTTATTATAATATAAATTTTTGTATCCATGCAAAGGAATACAAATTGGACCTAAAATTGTTAGTAAGATCGGTCGAATATCAAATATATGGGGAGTATCGTTTACAGCAATTGTGCTTTCGTCAGCCGTTGTCATACCTGGCTACTGGTATGAGGGCTGATGGAGGAACCGATGTCAAGCTTTTCCATGACAGATCCAGATATACTGGCATACTGTTCCCTTTGATAGTTGAACTGTAGCGGTAATGGAACACATATACCAGACTTGGAATATTATATAAAAAATTTTAAAATAAAACAATGTGAAAGTGCGCAAAACTGGATTCCTATCTCAGTACAAAGCATCATATAAATTGTCACCATAAATTGGCGATGACATAAACACGCGATGAAACTGCTTGTTTTACAATTTTTGCGTTTTACACATCCTCACATTTGGCATCTGTCAGTTTACATTTGACTTGGATGATATGAATTTGCAATCATAGGGTTAATTAAATTTATAACGTATCGAGTTTTTACTTCGGAATGTTGAACCGGTTCCGTGCACATGACAGGTAGAGCCGTAAGGAGGGTATGAATATCCGCCGTACGGAAACTTTCCATGTCGATCTCCGCAAGATTAGCGTCCAAATTACGAGCAAGATCGTCATAATAACCCACCAGATCCTTGGGCGTATAGGATGCGGAAAGCGACGAAAGAACACTGGGATGAATATGTAGTCCTCCATCTCTATATCTACAAGTTTGTGTATATCCTATAACATTGTCCAAATAGACACAACTGTCGAATTACTTACCCATAATCGATAAACCATTGATATTCAACATTGTCTTGAACAAACTCCGAGCCAACCAGATCCTGCTGGATAGAATCTGTCGCCGGATTAGAATTGCAATCTGATCCTGGAGTTTGCGGTTCTTCCATCACTGCTACGCCTTCTCCTGCGACCGAAAAGGAAACTGGGTCATCGCGTAACAAGAAAAATATGTGTTTACATGCTCGTATAGAATGTAAAATGTCACAAAGGTATCGAGGAAAGATATTCCGAGGAGTATGCGCGTAACGTAGTTTCGCTTCGTAAAGTAAAATAATCGAGTTAACGATTGTCAAGAAGCGACGTGATTCGAACGTTGGCGTTTGCGACTTACGAAGGTAGGTTACGTCGCAACTTTCGGTGGCATCGGCGATACGACATTGGCCGTTGGACGCGACCGATGCGAGCTTGCCGCGAGAAGCGTTCGCGTCCGTACTGTCCGTAGTAGGACTGGACGATTCATCGGCTGAATCGGCTCGCGTCATAAAAGTCGTGGAAAAGTACGACTCGCAGTTTCGTAACCCTAGTCTCGCGAAGCGCACCTCGACATCTCTCTCTTCCTCCCTTCGACAACTTGGAACGGACAATTCCGCGCACACGCGACGCACGCAATCGCGAGATCCCGTCTCCTCGAGACTCGTCGTATTTACGATTACGGTTATGGTCGCCTGTCCGGCCTGTCCCGCCTGGCATCCGCGTCGATCCTCGTCTCTTGCACGTCCCTCTGTCGCATTTAGTCTTTCCCGTGTTCTCCGCACGATTCTCCTCGATGCGAGGTACGGAATTATCCGATATCTATTTCCTCGCAACAACATTTGTCATTTCAGCGTCCGAATAGAGATTCTGAATTTATACGAAAAAATAACGAAAATGTTAAAAATTTATAGCCGTTTTTAACTTTGTCCCTCCTGACTTTCGCAACGAGAAACAAAAAGAAAAAAAAGTTGGTCGTACGATCGAACATGCTCTTATTCTCAATCGCATCTCTACAATCTTCTCATCGCTACAACTTTTGCCTCTTCTTTCCAACCTCCTCCAAGTTACATCTATTTTGATGAAAGGTCCGTTTTTTATTCCTGCACTCTCCGAACCGGTACACACGGTGCAATAGTAAACATATGTTTATTTCACTTCAACTTATCGCACCGTGTGTACCAGTTTAGAGAGTGCAGGAATAAAAAAACAGACCTCTAATTGCAAAAATGTATTAG
Organism: Cephalotes varians; assembly: GCA_037157785.1. Lineage (NCBI taxonomy): Eukaryota > Metazoa > Arthropoda > Insecta > Hymenoptera > Formicidae > Cephalotes > Cephalotes varians. The sequence goes on along the minus strand of JANQDE010000012.1, from coordinate 3,348,248 downwards.
ATCCGCTTCGCTTTAATCGTATTTCTTCTCCATTTAATTTTGTTGACTACCAAAGTTTTTTACGAATTACACATATGTATATATCGCAGCGTTTACGCGATAAACGATTTAAATTTGCCACACGTATCGGGTGGTCACGTTACATGCTTCCGAGTATCGGCGTATCACGGTTAGTGTAGTAGAGAAGACGCGTATATAAATATAAATATAAAATTTGCTCAATTTAGAGAGAGATAACTCAAGTTTCATCCGCTCGCGTAGAAATATTTTATGTTAATTTATGGAATCAAAAGTAAATTATTTCTTCGTCGATGAAAGAAAAAGAGCGTTTCGTTGTTCCACGATCGTGGAATCGTTTAATTAAAAGCGATAGGATTCGATCGCGCGATCACTAGGGTATCGTATGGGGTTCGCGCGAGAAAAGATGACGGGCGAAACGTCCTTACGTTTTCGCGAGATGCATCTATTATCGCCACAGGATTGGCGACGGGGCCTACGCTTGGGCGACGGACTCCCGTATCGCCCGCTCCGATTACACCGCCTACACCGTTTACACCGCCTGGCGCAAATGGGTGGCGGGGGTGGTGGTGGCGGTGGTGGCGGCGGCGGCGGCGGCGGCAGCCGCGCCGTGGGACTCGTCCGGCCCACGGAGATCTCTGCTATCTTCATGACGATACACAGCAGCGACACTAACATCATTCGTCGACGAGTACGTCAGATTCGCTATATCATAATAGCGTTTCCGTCCGTGTACGCAACCGAATCACCGATCGTCCAAACGCGACGACGCGAAGATAATCGTTCGTTGGCGTGACCTCGAAGCAACGATATTCTATATGTTTTTTTAGCGCATCGCAATGAACGGAACGCTTGGCTCATCGTTAAATCCGATCGCAAATAATCGCATTCTCGAGAGAAACGATATCGTCGACATCGTCGACGTTTTTGCGATCCGCGAGAAAACGCACGTTGAAACGATTCATCTGGAATGCCAGTATTCTACCGTTTAAGATCGTTAACTATAATCGTAGACGATCGAAGCTCGTAGCTTTGAAAATTTCCGTCCATCCGCGCTCCCAGATATCACGGCCAAAGTAAGAAACGACGACTCGAATAAGCGTTAGATAAAAATTTTATAATTTTTCGTAGAAATATTATAATATGTTACACATTTGTCAATTACAAAATCTAGGAACAATTGTAAATTGTAAAAGCGCGAATATTATTTATATCGTACGATCGTCGATAACGCTCGATCGATCTACGGATCTGGATTTGACGGATTTATTTACGGCTGTTAAAGTCCAAGATCCATAGTTGTAAGGCGGAAAGAAAAATGCGCGTAAAAGATAACGGTGTATAAATTCCGTTTGACAGATCGGCAATTTCGAGTGTCCTGACCAAGATCGTTACCGAGATCGATCGTTGCAAACGACCTCGCGTCGTGTTTGCTTCGGCAGTTAGTAATTTCTGACGTAGTACCGAAGACACGATCCAAGCGACACCAAGTTGTCTAAAGCGAGTTGTTGAAACTACTTGGATTTTTCGAGACGTTTTCTAGGCTTTTGACTAGGTTCTTTAGGCATTTCGGCTTTTTTTCCAAACATCGGAAGCGCTCGTCGAATCGATCGAGAGAGACGAGATAAAATCGTCCGTAACACCGAATACGTGAATCAGCGTGAAACGTCATTCGCGCGCGCACAAAGAGTTCGCTCTCTCTCTCTCTCTCTCTCTCTCGAGTGCCTACTTCCGCGGATCCCTATCCGAATCCTTATCAGCCGATCGAAAGAGTCTCGCGACCGGCACTCTCTTCTCGACCGCGGGAAACCGCGCCAGCGGACGTCGAGCGATCGACAGCCGCTGATTTCTATCTCGTCGACCACTTTTTCACCACTGAGAATCCCGCGCGATCAGCCAGAGTTATTTTTCTGCGCCGGGCCCTGAGTCGGACTGCTCTCTCGCGTGTCCCGCGTCTCGCGGCAGGGCGTTTGCACACGGCACCACACGACGCCGGACTCTGATCTCTATTAATAAATGCTCGTATACACGGCCTCTCGTATATACGGGACGGAACGAGAGAGAAAGAGAGAGAGAGAGGAAAGAAGGAAACGGTCCTGCTCCGAGGGCTCGGCTTCGTGCAGGCGCGCCGATCGCGGATCGCGAGTTCGTGGCACGTCGCGACAGATAGCATCTACTCGAAAAAATGCCGATCGATGACTCGAGCGGAGATTTAGAGGCTTTTGTCGAAACCGTCGTAGCTTCGTATAACGCGTAAAAACGAAGAGAGAGAGAGAGAGAGAGAGAGAGAGAGAGAAGGGACTTTAGGCTACGATTCATCGAAAGCTGTCACGACTAGTTGTTATATATATAGTATCGCTGCTGTTTTCGGCACAACTATGCAAATTTTAATTTCCGATATAACGTGTTCCCAGCGGTCTTGCACGCACGACCGCTGCGCGTCGCGCGTTCAACGAGTATATCCCGGATCCACGGGAACGAGAGACGTTCGAAAATCTTGTTCGGAATCGAGGAAGCGATCAAAATTTTAGCTTACTCGACACTTACACTTCGTGTTCCGTCTCCGTTGTTTGTTGAAATACCGCGTATTCGCAAGATGCGTCGTTTCGAAGAAATCAGCGACGCGAAATAAGAAAATCTCTTTTTACATAAAATTTTCTTTACGTAAACGTTTCATCCAACATTTACATCTCTAGCATCGATTTAAAATCGTTTTTCCTTCATGTCAGCAGAAATGCGCGATTCGTTGAAATCCGATTCAAGAATCGCGTAAAGGGTAATAATCAAAACGATTAAATGTAGCGTTATATCGCATAGTGCCGATAGGACGCTCGCAGATTAATCGAGTTTTGTGCAGCTACCTGTCTTATCGTCACACGAGAACCGAGTCTACCGATTTGACGTCTGCTGATAAATAACAATGTCTGACTTACCAATCTGATTTCCGTCGCGACGGACGACCGTTATTGACACCTGAAAATGTCATTTATTTATCTCACATTCGTTGCAAGTAAAATTTAAGTACGTCGTAAAATTGCTCGAGTTTTAGATCGCTAGAGTAATTTTGCACACCCTCGCATTTTGATCGTTCGATAAAATCATTGAGCTAACGGAAAGAAACATCGAGAAAAATACAGTGAGAAAAAGTACAAACCTGTTTGCCGGATCGACAAGATCCAAATAAGTTCTTCTAAAAACGATGATTTTCAGATGACTTGGCTCAACGGCGTACGAGATATTTTACGTCACAAGCTGCTGCCATAATTCCATCCGTTAGCCGCGTGAATGACGTTAATGATGACGCTATAAGTAAAGACGATGGAACGTGGTGATTAAAGGTGCCAAGTGATACGTGTATACGTACGTTTTCTCGTTTCCTTGCGCGTGCAATCCGATCACGTAAAAATTCTAATAAAATTTCGACGTTACGATACGATATCGCAAATTGCTCCTGTAACGTATCTATAACATATGTTGTTATTACGACAAGTTACGCTTTTCCCTTATGACGGAAATTTAAAGGGTATACAACGAGATACGACACGTAATTGACAAATCTCTGTCAACAATGTTTATAAAATTTAATTCCCTCGTCTCGGAATCTCGGAGAGGAAAAAATAGACGTAATTGAATGTCTTCTATTGTAAATTGATTTAATTTGACAAGCGTGAATTTTGTCGTCGTTGCGTTGAAGCTTTCATCACAGATGATCGATAATTAGCCGTTATTTGAAAGTGACGAAATGCGATTCCATTTCAATGAATTTATTAATCGAAACACCGGGACCGATATTTTTAGATGCTGCGATCGGCCTGGATATTGAGTTTCAGCTTCGGAATGCTCGGGACTAATTAACATAATGGGCGCACATCGTCATCACCGTCATTATTATCATCATCATCATCATCATCATCATCATCATCATCATCATCATCATCATCATCATCATCATCATCATCATCATCATCATCATTACATACAGGCGCACGTCGCGCATCATCCTCTTAACGTTAAATAAGGAAATCCGGCGAATGATAGGTCAAGTCGAGCCGATTGAAACTTTCGAAAGCAAGAATCGAATTTGATCAAACTGATGTATTTTTTTGCAGAGAAAGTGAAATTTTTTAGGAAAAATATCTGTATATGAGATGAAACGGAGATATTCGACGAAATAGAAGGGAACTTATTCTTGTCTGATCAGAAGAAATGTATAAAACATGATTTTGTAATCGTTAGAAAGATTGAAGCGCATTAGAAAATAGGCAGAAATGATTAAATAATAATTTATGCGATCAATATATATCATCGTTACATCAAATTAAAATCCGCTCGAGTAAACGTTTTAAAATCGTCTGCAAAGAAATCGATACGTTATTTTAGTAGAGCAAAGGAGTCGAAGGTGGACTATTAACAGGAACCGAATACTGATATTTTTGCACGAATAATATACACGTCGCAAAAGTTTTCCATGTCTCGCAGTTTCGCAAAGATAGGAGGAACATACGAGAAATTCGTCTACCGGTTTAAAGAGTATCTTTTCATCGATTTTACAGAGGACTTTCGAGGTCAATGACGCGTCACGCTCGTACATCTCGATAATTCTCTTGATGGCCGGACAGCGATAGAGATGATTCCATATGCGAAAACAATGAATCTCGCGGCCACGCGCGGAAATTGCAATCTCACGAAAAAGACACGGGAGAGAAACGCAGAAACGCCCACGTACGCTCGCGTCGCCTCTTCCCGCGACCGAAACTAGTCGATATTAGAAGCAACCAACATACTCACGTTCATGACGAAGAGAGCAGCTGATGGCCGTGTCACTCGCACAATCGACATTGGGACACTCGCGGCAACAACGACTCGTTGGCTCTTTCGTTAAACAACGTAATTCGCACAAATGTTGGCGCGTTATTGGCCGATTATCGAATCTCGGAACGAGACACACTTTCGTAAATGTATATTCCGAGTCACTGGAATCGAAGCCAGAACCCCTCCCTGGGGGAACCGACAACCCTCGTGCGACTGCGAATGCGCATGTCTTTGCGAAAAGGGGATGATCTCCCTTTCCATCTCGAGGTTCATTTCCTTCGTGCGTTCCACGAAAACGTCATCTACGTGAAGACGATTGTCCATCCAGAATTAATAAACCGGATTTTCTTGCACCCGTGTTCGCCAATAGTACCGATATAATTGCGAATGTTCCATTATTTCTCTTGGATATCAGATATACCGTCAAAAGAAATGAATGAAAAAAATATCGACATTGAATAGAAACGTCATGGGATAAATTATTAAGTTTAAGTTTAATTAGCATAAAATAACTTTTTGCGTTTTGTGGATCTCGTCTTCTTGATCCGACATCATTATTAACCGATTATTTGCTGATATAAAAAAAAATCGTATCAGATGCACCGGAAAATTTTTATCCGAATCGACCAGAGAAGCTTTCGATAGTCTGAAATATTTACAATATAATATATTCAGATATTAACGATTCACTTGACTGAATAATTTGTTCCGCTTTTGATTTAATGGAATCACATCGATCATATTGGGGCTGTTAAAATTGTTGTTGATTTCTAATAAATGTATAAATTATATATTAGAAAGTTGAGAGAAGATTCATTTAACACGGACGTAAAGTGATACAATTATTATTTTATTTTGATGATAAAACGTTTATTTGATTAATAGATACAGTGTTTCATGTATATTTTTACTATTTTTAGTTTTAATTGTATTTACAATTTAAAAAAAATTATGTGAGTAAAATCATGCAATTTTTTTTTTTTGTATAATCGCACAATTGATTATCATTTTTGTAATAATTATGGAATATTTTATTGTTCTATTAAACAGATGTATACAAGACAGATATACAAGATATCTTTATAAAAAAATATAAATTTTTCGCGATATGTAACGATATACAAATACAATATATTTGAAGACAATACTAAATATTTATAGAAAAATAGTCTACTTATACTAAGTACGCTGAAATATTAAACCTTACGTAACGCTAATCATCATGTATAAGCTCTATAGCCTTAATTACCTATACTCTCTTTTTTTTATGTCTTTTGTAACTATCGATTATGTACAACACATAATTCTCTTAACTGTGCTATCATTATAATATGACAGGAGCAATAAACCAGTCATTGAGGTATAGGTTTGGCATTACAAATCAGGAAACATTGTGCATGTGTACAATAATCATATTTTGTATACATATCGAAGTCGTTTTATATATATAATAAATATGCAAAAATTGAAATCGTATTTCAATTTTTCATTTAGGATCCTTTGTGCCCGATATTATTCATACAAATTGTTGTAATTATCCTAGAATGATAGAGGATAATTGATAAATCGATCGAGAGATATATCCAGTATCGAGACATCCAGTATCAAAGAAATAGCTAAAAGCTCATTTCCGGATAAGATTTGGAGGTAGAAGTACAAGGCAAACGTGATTGAGCGGTTGATCTTTAGTGATGTCCAAAAAAAACGCATACCATACAAGGAACATTACTAAGGAATGCATCATGTCGAATACTTCAAAGAGGGATTAGAAAAAAACTTCCTTAATGAGAGGCATTATTGCGATAATAAATTACATAATCAAATTCTCTTAAGGCCTAAATGCGAGAAATAAATATGTTTAGTAACAAAAATTTATGCTAAACGTACCGTCTATTTTTTGGCGTTTTACGACATCTTCGTCTTCCGAAAATCGCAATGATACAAATGACTACTATCGCAATGAGAATTGCGCTTATGGCCCATACCGCTTTGCTAGTACTAATCTTTGGTATTGGTGTGTTATTTTCCGTGCCGTTCAAAATATCGAGCATCGACGACGATGACTTGTTGAAAGAGACTTGAGTTGGTAAGTCAGATCCAGAATGTTTCGGCTTATCTTCCATGTATATGGACGATTTAGATTCTAAGGATTTTTCTATTTTTGATTGCATATTCTTCGCGTTACTTATTGTCTTGTACGATGTCGCTTTTGTTGTTATCCAATGTGCGGTAGTAATTAAGGGCGTCGTAGTGGGAGTGTTGATCTCTTGCAAAGTATGTTTTTCCAATTCTTCAAGTTCTTTGTCTGCTATCGTTCCAGATTTATATTCAAAATTTTCCTCGTTTTCTTCAATAAATTCTTCCAATGGTGTAAAATACAGAACAAGCGCATCCGCAGATATATCATCTATGTCAACGAATTTATTCAGGACATCTTGCCACTCGCAGGCTCCACTATGTTGAATCATTTTTCTATATATTAACACAAAAAAGTTAATAATCTATCGAGAATAATTTATTCACAGATATGCATTCAAAACGTGTATGCATATATTGTTATTTTTATGTTATAACTTACATTATATTGCCATTCATCAATTTTCCATCAATACTACTGTACTTAATTTCGGTTGAATCCAGGTTATATTCATATAATTGAAAAGATAGCATTGTACCAAGAATTTTGCTGCATCGATAGAATATTTTTCATTATCCTTGTGATAAATGTAAGAATTATGTATATATCGATACATTAGTATACTTACGGAAGATATGGTTTATTTCTAACAATATGACTGTCGTCCATAAACGTAGGATTATCCATATCAACAGAAGAGATACCTTCGTATTCTTGCCTATGGCATACATAATGAAAATTTAGTAATTTAAGATATTACAGTTACATAAACTATATCGATTTCTTGTAAGTGTTTATACCTGTACTTCCACCAAGATGCTACCAAGTCTTCCGGATCTGTGATATTCTCTTGAATTGCGTTTAATCTCCATAAATCGGCGGAGTAATAATATGCTAATCGTGGAAGTACATTCAGAGCGGTTATCATTAAAGATGCAATCCTTCGTTGTTCATTATCCTTAGTACTATTCATTAAATGAGTATGATTGAGCCACGCAGGACTTGCCGATAGTATCCCAAACAAAGTCGATATACTTTCTTCTAATCCTGTAAGACCAAATCTTTAATGTCGAATTATATTTTAACATTTCGTAATTTTGACGCGTGTGTTATAAACCCATTATTTTCTTACCCGAATATCTGTTAACTGCATCGAGAACTGGAGTATTTTCTACACTCATTTGATTAAATAGTACTTTTCCAACATCTTCATGCGCTGTCAAGAAATTGCTCACTGTGGCTTTCGAACAAGTAGAAACTCTAAAATAATATTTCAATTTAACAAAATACTATCAAATTGCGAGAAATATAAGTAACACTAGACCGATTATAAGTGAAATTGTAGATTTCCGTATACATGCCTCATTGTACCATCTCGACAAAAGTTTAACAATCTGGATGGGCACTGTCGGTTAAATTCGCTCTTATCCCAAAATTCCGCTTGCGGAACTTGTTTCAACAATAATGAACCCAAACTGGATGCAGTTTTGTACAGAGATTTTCCTACATATTTCTATATAATTTATCAGAACATTTCAAGTGTCATTAAAAAATGTAATTATAATTTGTAGTAAGTTTAGCATAGCATGAAAGCTAATTCTACCTTTCTCCAGAGATTTTTTTTGAGATCATAGATTAATTCTGAATAGGGTAACACATCTGATGGTATATCCGTCCAGTCGTATCGTTGTAAGCTACCTTTCGAATGAAACCGTACATAAATTCAAGTTAGAACACAGTAAAATACAAAAATAAAAGCAATACAAATTAACCAAATTATTGTTTGCTATTTTTATGTTGCATACATTATTGTTATCTTACCGAGTAAATAAGCCGGAATTGTATCATTTATACTAATATCGTACTTTCGAGCCAAATTTGTACCGATAAATTTTACAATCTTTTTATGAAGATTATTAATTCGACTCCATTCACTATTTATTTTGTCATATCCCCCAGAGTATCCCGACAGCATTTCCCAATATTCCTGAACATTTTTGACATCTACAATTAAATATGTGAATATTATGCTCATTAAAAATTTAATATATCATACACATTTATACTTTGCATTTTGCACACAAATTCTATCTGTCTTTATTTACACTGACCATTTTGTTTTGCAGCTTCAGCAACGAGTGGCAAATTGTCTGAATAATTTTTCACTAATGGTATAAATTGACGATACCAAGCATACCATGCAGCTTGCTTATCTTTGAGTTTTCCACTATGAGAGAGCAAATATTCCACATCTAAAATCATATAATTACAATAGTTTTGTGTGTGTGTGTGTGTGTGTGTGTGTGTGTATATTTCTATAATTTATAAACTACTATATTGAATCTTTATCACGATGCGAGACATTTGTTAATAAAATTATTCTTACTTTTTATATGTGATTATAATATAATAAAACTTATACCTTCCCGTGAATAGTTTTGCGATTTACTGATAATTGATCGTTGCAATTCCACGACACCAGCGAAATGTACAAACTGTAAGTTATAAAATAATTTAAAGTCAAACTATTAATTGTAAAGATCAAAAGAGCTTCTCACCTTCTTCCAATCTTCGTCTTTTAGTAATGTGTCTCCAGGTTTCTCAATCACGTCATATTTATATTGAAGAGAAGATTCCAACTGTTTCTTTGTATTTTTTATTTTATTAATTATTTCATTTTTTTGTGTTTTCGTAAATTCTGTATAATTATATTGCCGCATCTCCTAAAATACAGTAAGATATCGAGATTTAATTTATAGGAAAACAAGTTATTATTGTGCAATAATCTAAATAATATATTTACCCATATTGACAATGTTTTATTGGAAGGTGACATGATAAATGACCACTGGACATTGGCGATGTTGTAACATACATCTTCGTAATCTAACTCGATTAATTCAAAAAAAGCTTTAGCTTCGTCTTCCGAAAGAGTTTCTTTGTGTGAGGCAGTGGTCACATAGACAATAAAATTAAAAACAATCCAACTCCATTTCGATAACATCTCTTTGGTCTCTGCAAATGAAATAATTATGTTTTGTACTCCAAATTTTGAATTGAGTACAATGGGAGTTGTAACAAGAACGCCTAATGCAGGAATGTAGCGTTGACTTGCTAACTAAAAGTATTAAGAATATTCGGCATAATAAATTATACATATTAAAATTATGTGCCTTCATCTGTCAAGAAAGTTAATTTCCAGAGATCCAAGATTTATACTTTCTTTCTGAATTAAGTGTAGGAAGAGAGGGACGTTAATTCGCGCTTGTGTATATATTGAGATGCATCGTGTTATCGATTCGCTTTAGTGATCATGTGAAAACAATGTACTCGCAATTTAGAAAACTTGCAAGTATCTATGGTGCAAAGTATGTCCAGGTATGCTGTAATATCATCATTAAATGTTACGCGACAAGCTAATTAATCCTCTACGCTCCTTGTCACTGGTCACGATCACTCGATGCGCATAAATTTTATGAAAGGTGCAACGTTGAAGGTCTATGATGTTCAAAATTTTTTGTTGTTTTTAAAGCAATTAAACGAAGAAAATCTATTTGAATGAAAAAAGGATGGAACATTTAAATAAATTACGTTTCTCAAAATTCAGAAAAAAAAAATTGAGAAAAAAGAAAATTCTAATATCATGGATTTTGAATTATATTAAACATTATTACAAAAAAGAACACACCAAAAGAGAAAAATTAATGATTATACTGGCTCGATGATTCATTAGCACGTAATGAAAATAAGCTGATCTTTGCATAAATTGAGTGAGTGAGTGAGTGAGTGAGTGAGTGAGTGAGTGAGTGAGTGAGTGAGTGAGAGAGAGAGAGAGAGAGAGAGAGAGAGAGANAGAGAGAGAGAGAGAGAGAGAGAGAGAGAGAGAGAGAGAGAGAGAGAGAGAGAGAAGATAGATAATAGATTACAAAAAATGCTTTTATTATTTTTGTGTTAAAGTGACGGATTTATTTAGAATTATTATGAATTATTAGAACTATTATTTATTTATAATTATTATATGTAACAACGAGTTGCCTGAAGATTGCTAATAGATGTAACAAATCATTTCGTAATATATTAAATTATTACGGTTAATCGGAACGAATACTCGATTCTTGACATCAAATTTGCGGTATATAGACACAACAATTTAGTAGTCTATTGCTATGTCTCGAAAATGGCATTTGGAAAAATCAAAAAATTGGTTATTAGTCATTTTGAAACAAGTAGAAAATCGAAGATAATATTCCAATTTAGTAATGTGCTGTTAAATTATAAGGAATGTGTAACAATAACACATTAGACAAATAAGCTTTGTAAATATTTCGAAAGCTGACGAAAACGGATGGAATTCGGATACACGTGGTTGAGTCGATTTTCAGTCGGAAGCGAGAAGGTAGCAAAAGGTGCAAAAAGTTGTGATCGAGCCAACGAGGCGAATGAAAATCCCTGATTGTGATTTAAAGAGAGCGAAATTTATCACACACGCGCACGCTTGGTTCGTCGTACTATCGATTGTACTTGGATATATTTGTCTTGGCCACGCTCTCTCGCAAGAGTAACGCGACGCGATCCAAGAGTCCGCGCTCCGCGGTCGATCGCGACCATCATTTTTATCGTCCAGCTACTCGGCACACTACGTGATCATTCCCGTTCGTGATGAAATGAAATCGATCGTCAACGTTGAAGAGAGTCGAAGAGAACGAAAAGAGATCTGTTTCCGTGCGACCAACACGAAAATACCAAGTATCGTAAAACCGTGTGCAAGAACATGTAAATTTTTTTCAACAGATTTCTTCTTTGATCTTTTTCAGCATCTCGTAGCGTCTTTTCCGTCTTAGCCCATAAAGTTTGTCGACTGATCTTTTCTTTAACACGAGTTCTTTTCCTAAATTGAAAAGCCTAAAGAAACTCGCTCTCTCTTTAGAGTCTTTCTCTTTTGCATTTGTATCTGAAAAAAATTGCAATTCCAAATAGTTTCTAGATGCTCTTGTTTCTACACAGAACGCAATTTAACGAACGTCTTCCTGTTTCGTTGGCGAACCCAAAAGGTTCCATTTATACATTATGTCAGTTATAGCCGAATACCAAAATAACTTTCACGGTTTAATCGGTAGTCCGCAATATTTCAAAGACGAATTACCGTCAAATACTTTTCAAGGCTAATTTTCGAAAATGAAAGCGGCTCGAAGCGTAAACATGCAAAGTGGTTATTTATCTCAAAGTATGGTGCAATAGTTAAGCAACAAATATATAAGTCAACAGCTACGCACGGAATATTCGATCATCGATCGAATACATCGTGTACCTCGCGAAGGAAAGAAAAACTCGGATGTTAGACACGTTCGCGATTTCTTTGTGCGGTTGAGACGAGACAAGTCCATATTCAGATTTCGGGGCAAGAAAAATTGAAAAAAGATAGAAGATAAACGAAATGTATTTACCTTTCACAATCGAGCGCTCGTTGCGTTCAATTCCCGCGTTTTAGCTCGCTCGCTCGCTCCGACAGACGGAAACGGGCCAACGTGATCGACGAGAGCCGACAAAGAAAATAAAGCGACGATTGTCTCACGGTGTGGTCAAAGTACGTCGAGCGATTAGTCAAGGAGGAGGGTCGACCGATCGACGGACTCGCGGCGCTTGATAGGCCGGCGGTACGAGTGCCGCGTTATCGAGATATATCCGATGCCTCTAATGGCTCTGACGTAGCGCGACACGCACGGTCCGCACGATCGTTGTCTGTCCGACTGACTAACTGACTGCCAAATGCCGAGCCAAGTGCGACCGCGATCGATCGAAATTCCTTCGCATCACGCCACTATTTCCAACGTCAGTGCATGACGAGGCGTATCTTGCCTGTCCCGGTAGCCGGGTAGCCTCGCGTGCGTGCGTGCGTGCGTGTCTTATGTACGTGTGACTGCCTCGCCTCGCCTCGCCTCGCCTCGCCTTACCGCCTATTACTCCTCCTGGCCGTCCGTCCGCGTTGCTCCTAACGATCACCTGCGAATCGTACCGCACCCTTGTCGCCGTCGTCGCTGATCATCGCTGCGAACCGTAACGGTCCGTAACCAATAGTAGACGATATCCAACGACTGGTTGCGCACCTCTCTTGCCACATCCGCCGTTCGTCCGTCCCACTCGAATAGATTATTATTTTTGGCGGATGATACACGCTTTCCTTTTCCTTGTTAACTCGTTATGGAGCAGCGGTTATAGAGCGTTATCGTTCGAGCGGCACTTTGAGTCGCTATAGAAGAAAACGCAATTACCATATGTCGACATTGCCGCACGTAGCTTTTTACCATCGTCCAACTTATCTCGAGTTTCCATGACGAAAATCATAGATTGCGTTCCGTAAAATGCATGATGCGCGTCGTGCGCTTTAAGGCCCAGCCAATTAAAAGTGGTAATGGTATTGATGCATCTGCGTTGCGACTTGCGACCTGCATGTTGCGTCTTATGTAGATGGGCCTTTACGGAACTCAGGGAATGATGCCGATATTTCATGTGTCGTACGACAAGGTTTTTCAAGCCTGTTGATTGGCTGTAGGATAGAGAGATTATCGGATCTCTCTGTCCTGTAGCCAATCAACAGGCTTGAAAGACTTTGTCGTACGACACATGAAATATCGGCCTGATGTTGCTTTAGCGACAATATTTCTTGATACAAACATACAAGTACGGCATAAAAAATATATCTCATTGAGGAACGCAAATTGACAGAATTCTGTTTTTTCTTCTCTCTGCATTCGCTGGCAAAGCAAAGTCGATTTACGTCGTTGATAAACAAATCGAAAGGACTCATTTTTCCTACGTGCCCACGTTATTACGTAGGATTACGGCGGGAAAGAGATAAGGAGAACCGAGTACTCGCGGCAATTTCAGAACGGTGGTAATCCACTATCTCTGTGCGTGCGTGCGTGTGTGTGTGTGTGTACATACATACACTTGACATCCGAGATACTACCGTGTCTCCTGGTAATAACCGCATGATTTATGCTCGATTGATAGAAATCAGATTGAATTATTTACAACAAATCGCACGTACAAGCAAAAAGTTAATTTACTGTATTTATCGTTGTTTGCTGAATTTTTTCCTTTTTTCGACTTCCTCTTTTAAGCTTGCGCCAGACTACGCGCGATTCGTGATCGGAAACGGTTCAAAACTCGCAATTTTCTACTCATATAAGATGTGCAAACGATGCAAATGAACATATTCGTCGAATTTGCACCCGTCGTTTAATATTCGTGTCAATTCGCTAGCGGAGCGGTTTTTTTGACGAAATCAAAGGACGCGAATCATCATGAATCGCGCATAGTCTAACGCCATTAGACGTGCCTGACATGGTCGACTCTGCGAATGTGCTTTTTGGAAATTTAAATGCAGATAATATATAATTTTGGAGACAAAAGATAATAGTATCGATTAGTAGCGATCATCCGATCAATTCCAACTTATTTGTATCCAATTTGTTTGCATAAATTCATATTACTATCTTGTCAGTTACTAACTCATTCAAGAATTATTCGACATTCGATGAATTCGACCAATACTTTTGGTAAGTTTGGAAACACGGCCGCGATTTGCCGAGTGCTTGTTTCTTCACCAATTCGCAAATGAAACTTGGAATTGAATTAGATTTATTACGCATTTTAGTACAATATGTACGGTGACCATCCGTCCTTTATTTCAAAGGACAGTCCTTTATTTCAAGTAGCTGTCCTTTAGATTTATTTATTTCTTGAAAACTCAATTTTGTCCTTTTTTTTTWAAATTRTATCCTTTTTGTCCTTTATTTACAAAATTACAGTCTTAATTTTTTTTATCGGAAACCTATTCAGGAAATATTATATATACACACACACACACACACACACAATATTATAATAGTACACACACGCGCGCGCGCGCGCGCGCGTATGTATGTATGCATCTATATATATGTGTGTCCTTTATTTCCTCTTCGAAAATATGGTCACCGTAACAATATGTAAAATCGATGATTATCGTTCGATTCTAGATAGAGACATCGGTAAACGATAATGATAAATTGAGTTGGATCGATTGCATTTTTTCTCCATGTTACGTAATATTGTGTCAAGGTTCATTCTACAATAACGTAACGTCGTAAACGATGTAGTTGTAAGAATCGACGATTACTCTCCTCATATTCGACTGTGATCGATCAATTCTTACAACCATCTACGACTACGCTATTGTAGAATCGGCTTTACGTTGTCTTTTTGTTACACGTTGCTACGTACATAGACAAATAATTAATTGAGTGCCGCAGTCGGTACTGTCCTTTATCCTGATACACCTTAGCCTAACCTAACCCCTAACCTAATCTTACTCTAAGCGCTTGTGTGTTGTAAACAAAACGATGTTTAAATTTAATATTGAACTCTATCTTACCGCTGTAAGTTTCAAAGAATCAATGAGGATGAATATCAAAGTGCGAATATCACCGCGCATGCTTGTATCGCACATTCGGTCGATACGACAGATTATTTAACCTTAAAATACGTCGTTTTTAGCAACTGTATAGTTTTTCTTTAGTGACGGCGATAATTTATATTGTTTGTTGCTTTATTATATTTATTCTACGCATTTCAGTACGAGCGCAGAGAAGATATTATGAAATTAGGGGAATAAGGGGAAGTGAATAATTCACCTTTTTATCAAAGAAAATTTGCCTTTATCGATTAGTCGGTCATTCAAATTACATAAAAGTCACATAAAATTCGTATACTTAAGGCTATTAACATCATTTATACAGATCACTCGGCGGGATGCGTGGCCATGAGAGAGAGCCATATTAATAATAGATTTAAAATAAACAATTTAAAATTAATAACCAATTCCAATGAGAATGTTGAAACTAACGAGAATGATGGATTACTTGAAGGATCCTCGATTAGTTGCATCGATTCAACAATTTTTTGGTGTCAAAATACATTACAATAGGCATAAAAAAACATTCCAAGAGAAGGACAAACAATACATTTACACAAAAATTAATGACAATGAAGGAAATTATACTTCAACTTGCCATAGTAAAACAATTAATGGTTGTGATGCAAACAAACGATTGAATGCACGCACAGAGAGAATGAACTCTGTAGAACAGGGAACAAATGAGCCAACGAACGAGCACAATGAAGCTTTAACAATTTCAAATAACTCAAATTATACGATCGCTAATCCATTTTGGTATTATATGTTTATGTTTGGAACTGAGTTAGGGGATGAAATCTTCTATTCAGCTTTTATACCCTTTTTATTTTGGAATGTCGATGGAGCTGTTGGTCAAAGAGTAGTCTTAGTATGGGCCGTTATTATGACCATTGGTATAATGAATTGATAATTAGAAATAATAATAATAGGAAAATGTGAATGATCTTAGTATAATTTAAATTTGTATTATGTATTTTCAGGACAGATACTGAAAGATATAATATGTTGGCCTAGACCAGCATGTCCTCCAGCAGTCAGATTACAAAATAAGTGGTCACAAGAATATGGAATGCCATCCACTCATGCCATGGTTGGTTTTACAATTCCATTTAGTGTAGTATTATTTACAATGAACAAATATATTTATCCATTTTCCATCGGCTGCATTATCGCACTTCTTTGGTAAGTGGTATATCTCGTAATTGATCTATCGTTGACTGTTGTATTACGATATTTGCTTATTGACTCTTTATATTAATGTAAAATTATTCAACTTGGCAACATATCCATTTTTCTAGGTGTATACTTGTTAGTACGAGTAGATTGTATCTAGGTATGCATACTGTGCTAGATATCGTGGCCGGTTTAATATTAGCAATTGGGTTAATGATTCCATTGGTACCCCTAGTGGACGTTACAAATTCTTATGTCATCACGAATTTTTGGTCCGTAGCGATGCTGACTGCAATCAGTATTGCCACTATTGTATATTATCCATCTAGCTATAAATGGACACCTACTAGGTAGATCGATAAATTATCGAAACACAACAAGCATGTATACACAATTCAATTTTGAAGCTTATATCTGTGATTTATTTCAGAAGTGATTCTGCCATGGTTGTATCAGTTGCAGCAGGAGTTCATGCAGGAGCATGGCTCAATTATTGTACCGGCATATTAAGAGCGTCGCAATCTTTGCCACCTTTTCATATCGTTTGGCCAACATATTCTATGCTCGGTCGTCTAATTATTAGAACTGCACTTGGCTTTTTTGGTGTTATCGCAACAAAAGTCTTCTGCAAATCTTTCAGTTATATTACAATATGTGGCATATTACAAATTAATTGGAGGGAACTTATGAAATGTCAAGATTACAATAGTAATCCAAATAAGGTGTTTGTCGATCTAGTCTACAAATATGTATCTTGTTTCATGATAGGCGTAAATACAGTGTATCTATTGCCACAAATTTTTACCTTGATAGGTATAGAACGACCAGCATTTTATACGGAAATATGAGAAATTTAACATACAATTTGTTATTCAATTTATATTACTCTGTAAAATATATTTTATATCTTGTTTTATTGAGTTTTTATAATTCCAGAAAAAAAAGATAATTTATTTTCACTTTTTCAGGTGTTTCTAAATATATATAGTTATATACATATATATAGTTCTGATATAGAACAGCTATTTCGTAAAAATTAGAAATTAAATGCACATTTAGAAGTGCAAAGTATAACAAAACTCATATTTTAGTTATATTTTAATAAAATAAGATTAACACAATTTTTTTTTAAACAATGGGAGAAGCAATAAGCAAAATTATTTTTTAATCATTCATTTTATTTTTGTTCTGTTAATATATCTATTCGTAATACCTAAAAAATAAGAAAGTATATGCACTATAGGTACATGTCTATCTAATATAAAAAGAAAATATAAATTCTCACCCCAATATTATAATCCAGAAAAGCTTTCGCATTGTCTGCTTTGAGTGTGTACGGAAGTAAAACGTCATATGAATAACAAGCTTTCTCATCTGTGACACTTATGCGATCAGAGTTAATCAGTACTACTATATCTTCAACTGAAATCTGCAATATGCGAGCAATAATAAATATCAAATTTATCATATTTGACTGAATATTGATTCTCACAGAGAATCTAGGAGAAATTCATTTAATAATTTTGTGACTAACACTCTTTGGCATGTCAAATAAAGCGATTAAATTTTCAACTGGGCCTTTCGCTGGTTCTCTTAAAATTACATAATCTGTTTTTGTTGAATCGCTATGAACTCGCAGGTTAGCCTTGCTAGGTTGCTCGATAGACTTCGTAGAATGCGAAATTTCCTCAATTAATGACGACTTGTGATCTTGTGGCTTTTTGGGTTTGCGATTTTCTATTCTATGTTGTTGAAGTTTTCCCATCACCTAAAATAATATACAATCAGGAATATGCTTTAAAAGAAATTACATTACAAGGAGTTTTAACAGACAAATGCTCATTTTATTTTTTATATGTACTTACTGTACGATTTTTGAGAATAACATAGGTTTCCGTATCAATCTCTTTGTTAAATTTATCCGCCACACCACTCAATATAACTAATGTTGTAAACGCCATGAAATGTTTTTTTTCTCGACATTTTTTAAGATATGCCGTATTTATCATGACATCGTATGTTGCACTGGGCGTACCAGCTATAAAAAAAAAAACAATAATTGACAATTGCATATAGTATAGCATCATTATTATTTTAATGAATAAAAAAATGAAAAGATTTTTATTTACACTTATCTGCTTCCATCCTTTCAAAGCCAATACTCATTGGTATGGTATAAGCAGGCATTTCGTCATTTAAAAGTTCAAGTAGTTTAGTATCAGATATATCTTCCGGAGGTGGAATTTTATCCGATGTGCATACATTCACAAAAATTTTTTCTCTGTTACCTGTTCTGGTTTTTATACAGATGCCTACAATTATAATATCAATAAAATAAGCCCATATTTATAACAATGCGCAATACCAGGGGTTTTACGTACCAGGAGTAGGTTGTACAAGAATAGATGACGTGGTATCAATTTGTTTCGCCAACTCGTCCATTTGATTTAAAGTATCCCTATCCTCATCCTGTCAGAAACATTGAATATTTTTTTCATCACTCATATACATCAATAACGCGAATACATATTTTTACTATATACTTACAAATAATAATAAATTTTTAGCCTTAATAGAATCATCAATTTCGAGAAAAGTGGCATCACCCATAATTGCGACGAATTCAGTTTAATTTAAATGTAAAATATATTCAGATTCGTCTTTTTCTGAGCAGTTTCGATAGTTGAAATGTCCAGAGATAACCTCTTTGGTAGAAAAATGAATAAAAGTAAAATCTTCTTAGGGTGCGTTCATGAAGACGCTATTTGCGCTATTGCCATCATCCTATCTTTATTTTACATCTAATGAACGATAAAGATAAAATGATGGCAAATAGCGCAAATAGCGTCTTCGTGAACGCACTCTTAGTTATTGGCTCGTGAACCTCTCATTTGCGGGGTTCAAATAGAGACCAGGATAGCAACGATATAAGTAAGAAAATAAGGGTGTTTTCCATTTGATGACACAAGTATTGTTCTATCTTTGCTTATTGAATGCCAAGATAGAACGATGTTTGTGTCGACTTGTGTCACTAAATGGAAAGTATCCTAAGTCGAGAAAAATAATAATTCGAACAAATAAAACAAAAATAATGTTGAAACGCGATGCACAAGAATAGGCCTCTTCAAAAAAATGGATGGTGCAAGGATGATGCAATATCCGGATAAAAATAAAATGTGAATATGACGTGCGTCACATCAGAAGTGTGTATTCAGTGTCGATAATGTAAAATGTAATTTCGCTTGTAAGATATATATATCTTTCAAATTTCATGCGCGTTCGCTCATGCATATGTATGTATTTAATATACTCCGCTATTTGACCGATTGCCAATCATTAGATCCGAAAATGAGAACTGCGGCTCCATCTGTGAGATGGGCAAGCTGCACTAACTCGTAAAAAGAATTTTCACTCTTGGCGCCCAAATGATGCGAATGAGGGCCAATTTCACCAACGTCGGTTAAGCTAACCGACGGTTAAAGTGTCAATCGTGATTGGTTTATTCTGATCAAAGACAAATGCGATTGGACAATTCCATTGGAATTAACCGTCGGTTAGTCTAACCGACGTTGGTGAAATTGGCCCTGAGTCGGCGTCGGCGACGCTCAGTGGCGTCACATCACCGATGCGATCTAGTATCGCGACTCTAGAAAATGGCTCTGTGGAGTAAAGTACAGTCGGGCTTCGACGTCGATGACGAGACTATTAATTTTGGGACACGGATAATCACGGAAAACAATGGTTCTCTATACGAGGCATGCACCGTGGCAACAATTCAATCGCTTGAAGAGGTACTTTCTTTTACATCGATCTGTCGATCTTAACTTGCCTAGTGTGACAGTTGCACGGTAACTTTGATGTTTTTCTCGCCCTGTTTTTACACGATGTGATCGAAAATGAGAAAATAGGAAATTTGAAATATTTTATTAAAGGACTAAAAAAATGTACCGACATAGCTTTTGTTTGTAATATAAATTGCTTTTTTATAATTTTTTAAATCCGTGTGAAATGCGCATGCGCTGAATTTGCGTTATTAAAGCGCGTATTTTAAATGTGACATTTTTGGCTTAGATTTTATATTAATTGCTATATAAATTACAATTATATTATTGTAGCTATTATACAAATTATGATGATGCATCATTAAAATCAATATGTGGATTTTCTTTAAGGTGGACCAACAACCAAATGTTGTAACATCTATTCAACATTCCAAGATTTGTGTAGCAATTGACAAGTCTATTACAATCTTTAAAGATGAAACGTGCGAATATGAACCATTATGTAATATTAACTTTCCCTCCATGATAGCCGGCTACTGCATTTCCAAGGACAGTTTCTTTTTATTTGTGATACTCACAACCAGGATTTTATACTGTTTGCATTTATCAGATGGAAAAATAATTTTTACTAAGTAAATATTTAATATTTTTTATATAAATTATATTTAAAAATTATTTGCATATTGAAAATATAATTTTGATGTCTTTGTGTATATATATTGTGTATATATATATATATATATATATATATAATTTCTGATTACAGAGCTATACCTGATAATAAGGATAATATAATAGAGATATTTTTGAAAGAGCAAAATGAAGAAACATTTATAGTTCTTGTCACAAATATTGGTGCTATTTACAGGTATTACATTTACTTATATTACATTTTACTTTTTGTTATTGAATTTTATATATATATAAATATATGTATGCACATACTATTTTAAATATTTTAGATTTTCGAAATTTTATCCTAAAGCTTTAGAGATTGCATTTACCAGTGATGATAAAGTTACAGTTGCAAAATATACAGCAGATATTCAGTGTTCTCAGCTGTTTAAAGGATTTGCTTCTTTGGAGGTATTATATGTATTTTAGATATTTAGTTTAAGACAAAGTTAACATAATTTTCGCTTTTTACATCACTTCATAAAGAATATGTTACAGTTTCTTAATGCTACAGTAAATACATTATCAGAAGAATTATCGATAGTTATAGTTGGAACAAATGCAATTTTTACTTGGCCTAATGAACAATACATTAATTTCCAAAATGTATCTTTTGGATATAAAAAAATTAAGCCATTACATGACAGCAGGTAAGTAAATTTTTTAAGTAGGTTAATATAAAATAATGTTTGTATTTTGAAGTTATTATTTTTTATATTTTAAGTTGCATAATATATAAAAAGTATTTTTTCTTTTTTTTAGTAAAATGTTGTGTCTACGTACAGATAATATATTAAATATGATATGTCTGAATACATTTCTTACATTAAAATTATGCGATGGCCCAGTATTTGATTTTAGTGTAATACAACATGATGACCATTGTGAAATTTTATTTTTAACGTGTTCTAAGGAGAATTATACTACATATACATTACGTGTTATTTCTTATCCAGGTAAATATATTATTTTTATTTTTTGAATAGTTTGGTCTTTATAAATTAAACATGAGATACTTTGTATGCTTTTTTTTAGATTTTGAACAGAAATTAGAAATCGACGTATCTATCAATACTTATTTATTAGAGGTTTTACATGCTTCTGATAATATGTTTCTATTTTACATAGAAGGTATTACTACTAAGACTGATATTATCGATACATTTAGAATAAAAACGATATTGGAAAGTATTCCCGAAATACGTTTAGCGAGATTATTAAGGAAGAGACAATTTGATGCAGCTGAAGTTTTTGCAAAAAAATTAAATCTTTCGATGGAACCCATTTATTGTTCTAAAGCAGCATTACTTGTAGAACAGCTAAGTCCATGGGCAAAATCTACTCCTGATTCAATCAATGTAGATACATTAATAAATATTCTAGAGAAAATACAAAATGTGCAATATGTGATTGAATGTTGTAGCAAAGCCCTTATTTCTGATTATATACAAATGAGACAGATATATTCATATGCTCGAAAAAAAATAGTCCAAAATATTAAGGTATTTTATATTTGTATCCTTAATCCTTGCTACATATTTGGTGTTTCCACATTTAATTTGTATTGTTTGTTGAAGATTGGAAATATAGATGAGTCATTAAATAACAGTCTATCTGTAATAAACGATGCTTTATATAGACTTGAGACTTTCCAAATGATTCAAGATAATGAGACAAATATGTTATTAAACGATGACGCAAGTATGAAAGAATGGATACGATTTTCACAAGCAAATTTATTGGAAGAATGTACTACTCGTTTAAATATGGTATCATAATTACTACAACTATACATATGTTAGGGTGTAAGAAGTTATAAGAATTGCTGTATCAGTATTCTACTTTATGATGTTTAATATTTCATATAGGGTCAACTAAAATCTGCTACATTAATTTGGACAAGACATTTTCCTGATCTCGTTAAACATATATCTATGCAGACTGTACAAAACATTTTTACACTCTTACCTGAAGATGTGGATCCATTGTGTTTATGGCCATGGCTTATTCATTTTATACCGACACTATTATCCTTATTACCTGATGCAATAAATGAGATCATGTCTTGGAGTTTAAAAAAACTAAAATATCTTGAGATCTCTCATCGTACGGCATGGCCAGAAATCGGCACAGAATTTGCTAAAAAGTTTATAAAATTGCTCAAATTTGAAGATAATCAATCGGTGTACTTTCATCAAGAGTACAGATATCAGAACTCTCTATTGAAACAGTTTATGGTTCTGTTTCAAGCTTTATCCGATATTCAACAACTGAAGATTGTCTATAGGTCAGTAATATCATAATTTTAAATTATCTTATAAATTAATGTTACTTAATTTTTAAATTATATACTAGATTGAGAGTACCTCTTGACATATACATTGACTCACCCGTAGAAGCGATTTATATGTTGTTGGATAAAATACATATTGATCAAATATTGCATTTTGCAAATACGTTCTTAAAACAATATATATTTAATAATAATTTACAAAACGATACTGTTTTTTGTATGTATATTCAGGTTTGTATAATATTTTTATTTTTTAGTTTTTTACATATAAAGATATAATATTAAATGCTTATAGAATTAAATTTCTAATTAATAATAATTGTTGTATATTGTAATATTTTATACTTTTAGAAAACCATAAAAAATTCTAGTTGGTGGTTTAATGAAAAAGCTGCATGGGAGAAAAGAATTACTATCATAATAGGTCTTATACATAATATAGAGGTAAACTATTTGCGATATTATAACTTGTAAAATATCTTTTTATTTATTTAATTCATTTTACGTTTTTATGTTACAACGTTTTGTGTTACATGTTACACAAGAAACGACTAGAGCATACTTTAATAGTTTTAAGAAAAGCACCAGTGCCCTGGAGTGCAAATATAATTAATCTAGCAGAAACGAGCATTAATTATGACCACAGTTTATCTTCTAAAATTAAAATTGAATGCGATTACGTTCCAACAAAACTCATCTTAAAAAAATATGGATATGCGACAATTGGTGTAAATAATGTTGGTATAAATTGTGTCATATATTTTTTGTGTTATTTCTATAATTACATTAATAAATTATTTATATTTTAGAGATTGATGTCACGCATAATAAAAGAAAATTGCGATTCTATGATTAAAGACATAGATGTGTTGACTAAAAACGATCAACAATTAAGACAAAATACATTTTGTCGATGCATAAACATCCGATTGAATGAAAAGTATGTCGTGAAAGATGTATTATTATGAAATTTATATAAGAAAAAAAGTGATACGAATATAAAGTACATACATTTATTTGATCTACTGCAAACGTTTGTTTTAGAAATCTCCAGAAAGCAATGGATATAATACATTATTTGGAAAATGATGCTACCAGCGCTTTATATTGTTATGAAGGAATTATTAATTATATTGTTGCAGCTTTAACTTTTCAGGTGATGACCTTTAATACGGTATTATTTCAATAGAAATTGTTTTTTTTCTAAATTATAATTAATTATATTTAATATTTGCTTTTAGAATGCAACGACATCCTTGATCTGCCACATGGAAATATTGGGTTGCTTAGAGTTTAAAATATATAACTTGTTAACACAATCAAACGTTTGTCTCTATCGTTGCAACAATATTATCAAAATGATAAGAGATTTAAGATTATTGTATGCACTGAAAAAATATTATGAGATTGATATTTCTTTGAAAGATTATCATATGCAGAAGTCACTTGTATTGCAAAACTATATCTTGAAATTACTTCCAAGTAAAATAATTCAATAATTTAATTTTGATTAGATGCAATATACATGCTTGTTGAGAATTTGTCACTTATTTGTCATAATTTTAATAGATATGAAGGAGAGGTCAATAACACATAAGACAATTATTAAAATTGCTGAGTTGCTAGGATTAGAAAAGTCATATGCAATTTTATCTATGTTAAAGCAAATGAAGAATTTAAACGGACTAGAACAACTTGTTGAGTAAGCGTTTCATATATTTTACTCTTATAATTTTATGCACATGTACAATATTATTTCTCTTCTCTATTTCTACAATTTATTTCTTTTGTGTTCTTATAGTGATGATAAAGATTTAAATATGGTATCCGAAAAATTTAAAAATATGCATAAGGTATGCTTATCAGTATTACAACATGCCGCTATAGACACCAACGCTATAAAAGTTGTCAGAAATTTAAGTATTTCGACATTGGACACTTGTCAAGACTGTATGTATTGAGATTATATTGATAATTTAAATGGTAAAAATTATGTCACACATATTTCAGGTGATTTACAATCTGCAATAATGCTTTACACTTGTATCAATGCGTGTCCAAGTTTTCCTACTCAAGATTGTTTTGATGTAAAACAGAAACTCGTATCACAATCTAATTGGAAGTTATATACAATTTATAAGGATCAAGCAATAGTTTTGGATGAAAAGTTGTTGTTTCTATTTAAAGATGCAATGTTTCTATACTTATATTATTCAAATCAAATCAATAGTAATGAAATTACAAATTGCGATGTATGTATTGCAAATTATATACATGTCATCTCATTTATAAAAATACTTTATCAGTATAGTTTATTTTTATACGTAGGAACAAATGACTCAATTGTTAACCAATTTCCTGGAAAATACAAAAAAGATGCAACCTCAACACAACGATTATTTTTTATTGCAAATTTTCAAAACATTTTATTTCATGTACTGCACATGTATAAGAAACGAAGAGATATTAACAGAAATGAAATGTATATTATCACAGCTTCTAAGGAATTTATTGAAAAAATTGTACACTGGACGGTCATTCGATTTGCAATTGGGACTGTCGGCTCTCTTTATGTTGCCCGAACAAGAGGCGTGCAATTGGCTTTCCACAGTTTCCGAATCGTAAAAAAATTAATCTATTTTTTGACAATTATTGTAAAGTAATGTATAAAAATCTAAATTTGCAGATTTCAAGCTGATCATATTCGACATTATACAATCTCTACTTTGGGATATGAATATTCGCGCTTAGGGCAAAATCGATCATTGATACAGACATTCGAGAATTACAAGCTGCTGCATATTTGGGCCCAACGATTGTCACATTATTCCATAACTTCTAAAGGTATGCCCCATTACATACATTACATACATTATCATCAATTCTAATTTTGCATTAAACACAAACCTTGTTATGCACGTTAACATTTTGAGTCCCAATTCTGGGAAACAGCTCATTTGATATAAATACTCTTGGCACTCATAGTGTTAATGTACATATTTTTGATACACGAATATTTACAGAGGTTCTAACAAATAGTGCTTCGAGCAAAAGAGAAATTTTACAGCAGATCATAAATAGCTGTAAAGAGAACGTCATTCCCTTACTAAAGGATTATTGTTGTAGCTTTGGATTTAATTTCAATGATTGCCTCTTACGTTATTTACAAGTATTACTAAAAACATGGGCTCCAACGATAACCATTTCGAATACAAGCTTAAATGAAGGTAAATGATATAAGAATAATTATGTGTTTATGATCATTTAATGCATACATATTTTTATACTTCATTTTTGCACATTGAATACAAATTTAATAATCAAATGACATTTTATAGAGTTACTTATCTGTAAAGAGGAAATCGATGAATTAAGAAAGAAATGTAATGCAGTTGTTGCTCAAATGGAAGATAAATCTATGTTGAAGCGACATGTTTCTACATTATGGGAACACGTGAGTTATTAAAAATATTCGATAGTATAACCTTTTATAAAATTTAAAAAATTTTAATTTATAGATCACGTTTTATCACTATGAAGTGTTCATTATACTAATGGATCTCATAGGAGATAAAAATATGGAGAAGAGAAATTATCTCTGCTTTTTGCAAAATTACACTCGGAGTGGGTAAGTTATATAATTTTGCATATTAATTTTAAGTTTAAATAAAGTTTTAATAATCATACACATGGTAGGCCTCCTACACCAATGGAACATGATGAGTGGAAACAGCTTAATCCTGGACATAGCACGTTACCGTCGATAGCTCAATGGAGACTTCCATTTTTACCTAAAGTCGATATTTGGAAAATCATTAGTAAATATATTTTTTTATAAATAAATTTTTAATTATTAATACTTGGATGTTCAACTAATAATAATTTTATACTTCTTTGATTTTCGTTATTAGCTCCTGAGTTGAATTTAAAAACGTACGACAAGTGGCTCGACATCGCACCTGTACTTAATTTGGAAGCACACATCATATGCCTATTAGCTATTAAGGGTGAAGTAACAAAAGTATGGGGAAATAATTCTATTACATCGAAAAACACTACATGGTCGCTTTATTCGAAAAATACCACGTTGCTCGAAAATATCAAGAAATGTATACAACGGATAACAGACTCGGGTGGATTCTATAACGGTACTGCAGCATTATATTTTGTCGTAAATCATACACCTCCGGGAGCTGATCGCGTCGCTGCCACGAAAGAATGTTACGAGTACGCTCAGTTGGCAGCACAAAATTCTACTAAATTTGAAGAAGGAATGTTAGAAGTACGGTAATCTCTGTGTAAACCGTATTTCTAAGTTGTATGAAAAAATAAGTTTACTTCTGCTTTCAGAAAATTACGTCCAAATATTTAACATTTACGTCTGAGCATATTCTGCGTATGTATGGATTAGAAAAGAATAAGTATCTTGCTCTAATCGAACATCCGTGCAAACTGGTGTACGAGTTGTATAATGACAAAAGTATACCGTTACGATATCGAACCGCAACCAACTACAGACCCGATATTAACGGTGCCGTTAACGAGTTGGGTAAATTGTTTTCGTTGAATACAATAAAATTGCGCATGGATTTATTGGAAGAATGGCTACAATCCAATGCCAAGTATAATGAATTGTGTCAAAGCTTCACAGAAACGTTCCTAGCACCGAAAGAATTTGATCAAAATATAGATTGTGAAGATAACTTACTTAGGTAAGGTTGCCAGTATATTATACAATTTTTTTTTTATATCCATTTCTAGATCAATATTTGATTTTGAAATATATTTGTAGGATATGTTACATGCTAGAATATGGAGATAAGGATTTGTTTGCACAATTTCTTATAAACATAGGCTTTGGCGAGACTGAATACAGTTGTAACATACGATATCGAGTATTTCGGATATTGCAGACTGTCATTGATACTCCTATGTTGGAGGAATTGACCAAGAAAGATATATGTACTTTTAGGTATAGACAGATTATAATGAACACTATGACAGAATATAAAATATTTATCTTCTCTGCATTAAAATTATTAAAAACATGCATCAAATTTATCTTGCGTTAAAATTAACATCATTTTAATATTTCAGGAAATATATAAAATCGTTACAATACATTGGTAAATTGGAATCATTAGGAATATGTTACAGCGTTGATACATTTGAAACATGTTGTAAACACAAGCTTGTTCAGATCTTATGGAAAAGTCAGCGTCACTTGCCCTATGCTCTATCTGTTATAGCACAGATTTGCATTGAGTTTGAAATAAGCGATATTTTACTTTGGGATGATACTTTGAGTCAGATGACAAAATTGCAAATGGTATCAAAATTATAATTTGTCAGATTTTCTCTTATGTCTCGAAAATTATATTAAATGTGTTTTTAGGTGAGTGACTTAAAGAAAGTTTTATTGCAATTACGAAATAAAAGTGTCATTGTGAATTGTAATGGTTACAAAATGGGATGGCAATTGATTATCTCCGAACCATTTATCGAGATGGACATAAATTCAAACCTGGAACAAATTGATAATTGCATAGAGGCGGTTTGTTTATTATATTCGTGTCCTGTAGCACACGAATTAAACTTCATCACCATCGTGAGAAATTGTTTTCAAAGTAAACAGGCACACTTGGCTGCCGCACTTCTACCATTTTTAAATGAATATGAAAAGAAGTTTGTTTTAGAGGTAATTAAATCAATTCTTTTAAATTTATAAAACATGTACGAGAAAGAGAGAGAGAGAGAGAGAGAGAGAGAGAGAGAGAGAGAGAGAGAGAGAGAGAGAGAGAGAGAGAGAGAGAGACAGAAAGAGAAAGAGAAAATAATATTAATTTTTCTTTTAGACTATCAATCAAAAATGTCAAATTGAAGAAGTCATCGAGGATTTGAATCATTTGTCTTCTAAAGGAGTACTTACCATTACACATGTATGTTGTAATAAATTTTTATTTATACAAAATATATATTAACATTTATTATTTTTATGTTTAGAGTCTCGCCATGATACAAAAATCTATACTATAAAAATCAAAGACCAAAGGAAGATCTTTTCTCTGCATTAAATCATCTGGAAGATTAACCTATTTGTTACATATAAATCGAATTGTAACATTATGTTATAATATATTATATTATAAGAAACAAATTTTTCACAAACAATTTCTTTTTTATTATCTTGCTTTGTACATAAAATTGCAGCATGAAACTTGATTTATTTGATATTTCGTAACCTCGTTACGTCTTGCGTTTGATCAATGAAATTCTGCGACCATCTTTGCGTATCGTTTGTTGCATTTCCGTAATTCATAATATTCATATTTCTCTTGTAATCATGGTGAAATTGACAACAGACATCGTCGAAAGAAAATGTTCTCAAATATTAACTAGTAAATCACTCAGTAAAACAATAAAAAAAGATGAATTGTGGAAGTTGACTCATTTACATATGAATGACATGTTTATCAGCAGTATTGTAAGCTTATATTAATCCTTACAATATCATGTGAAAAACCTTGCCGTACAAACGGGGGTATTTCAAAACCGGCCACTTTTTTATCTATTTAAAGTTATTCAAAAAATCTATAAAAATTCATGAATATACTCTCAAATTTATAAAATAAATGTTTGTATTTTATTTTAGAAAAAGGTAAAATGTAAGGAGTGGGAGACCTTTTAAAGTTACGAAAAATTTTCATGGATTTTCATGGATAGAAATCGATCGGAATTAAATATTAATTAACATTTTTTATAAATATTAATTTAAATATAAATTATATAATTTATTTTCAATGTATATAAAATTTCACATTTCATATAGGGCAACATCGCTACTTATAGAAATTTAAAAGTCCTATATCTTCAGAATAATAATATATCAAAAATAAAGAATCTACATTTTGCATGTAATTTGACACATTTGTATTTACAACATAATGTCATAACAAAAGTGGAAAATTTGGGATCTCTACAGAACCTCGAAAAGCTTTATCTAGGACATAATAATATTATTGTAGTTGAAGGATTGGAAAGTATAAAGAAATTACAAGAATTGCATATCGAAAATCAAAGGATATCACTCGGCGAATCGTTACGCTTCGAGCCACGCACCGCTTTTACTTTATCTGTAAGTATCAATTGAATCTCACACAAATACTTTTTCATTATACAGCTCATTAATTGAGATTTATGTTTATTATAAATATTTTGTTCTTTTAGATGTGTCTAAAAGTTCTTAATATTTCTGATAACAAAATAATATCTTTGAGAGATCTAATAGGATTTCAAGAATTACACACATTGGATGCAAGAAATAATCTGATTGATAATGTAGATGATTTAACTGCAACGATAAGTACGTTGACTTCTTTAAAAGATTTATCTTTACAAGGTAATCCTGTTACATGGTCTTACAGATATAAGGAAAATCTGATTGCTAACAGTGTTTCACTAGGTAAAGTTACATAAATTATTCTTTGCCACTTATTATTCATGTTTATTACTCAATTATCTGTTTACCTACTTTATATACAGCTAATCTCGATGGAAAAATTATAACTGATATTTGTCGAAGCTTTATGAAAAGATTTAAAATGGAGAAATACAATCGACGTACAAAAAACGCAACTAAAATCCCAGGAGATGATATAACGAGTATGATATAACAATAATGATTTTTCTGTTTAGATAGGAACAGCAGTTACAGACAGAAATTTATTGTAGGTTCTCTAAACTTGCCACCAGCCTTCAAAAAATCTATTTCGAGAGCAATTTTTCAGCATCCTGGATCACATTTGTCTATAACAATTACACCTGGATCTTTCTCGATGGGAAGTCAGCTGCAAATGTTTCCACCTTGGAAGTCAGGTAAAAAGAAAAGAGTAAGAAAGATTATTATCTCCATTATCTTCATATGTACAAGATATTTTTATGTGTAATATTAGCATCTGGCATCAGAAGTATCAAAGATAATCATGTAACACCGAGACCATTTTGGAGTAACATAACTAAAAACAAAGAGACCTGTTTAACGCTCTCTCACATCAATAAAACAATTGCATTACCGCTTATTTAATTCTTTTTATCAGTCTAAACAAATTATTATTGTTGTATTTAATCATGTTGCTTTAGATTGAATCGTTATGGGACATAAATAAATTGTGATAAGGACTAAAATTTTTATAGTTATGTTATAAAATAAAAACGCTGCATTATATGCAATAAAGACAAAAATTTGAATCACAATATTATTTTTATAGAACTTTCTAGCGATAAGGCTACATTTCCATTATTTTCATATATGCTAATTAAGAATATTTTTATAAATGTAAGTAAGAATACTTTACTGGAATATACATATTAAATAAAATCATTTGATATAAATATCAAATAAATTTGCATAAATTCGCATTGTCACACGATACAAAAATTTTTTATGTAATAAAAATATAATTAATTCATAAGCTGGGTAACTATTGCATATTAAATATGCAGTATAATATTTCCAATAAACTAAACAACAAAAGTGTTAAAGTATAACTTACGAACTATATTTGTACGCTGCTTGAAGATCTGTACATTATTTGTTATTATTTTATATGATAATTTATTCATGTAAATATAGTAAATCGGTTTATAAAATTAATAAAGCAATATCTGCATTCTCGAAATTAGAGAAATCTATATTATTTTTATATTTTACTGACTTTAAATCATATTGCTATTACATAAACATACATGTGTTCCCCAAGCAGACTTAACATAAAAATATATTTTAAAAATAGGAATAAATAACAAAAATAATACAAATATTTATATGACGTGTGTGTGTGTGTGTGTGTGTGTGTGTGGGTGGGCGTGTGCGTGGGCGTGGGCGTGTGCGTGCACACATACATAATATGTTAGTCACTATAAGCATGGAATGTTAGATAATATAAAACATAAACATCTTTTAACGATAAAAAAGATATAAACCGAAAAATGATATGCATCTTATTAAAGTGTTATTCACAGAATCTTGAGACATCTGTAGCGATATGTATTTATGTAAAAAAGAACACGTTAGTATTTTAGTAGCAATTATTAGGAATTATATAAAATCGTAGCATCGTTAATGAGCATATCTAAAAATATGAAATCTTATATTATGAAATAATACGAGCTGAAATGAATTAATGTATATTTCGTGGTACACAGACAACTCGCCATTTATCATATATACGCGTAGAGCAAGCGATCAATATTATAAAATTTCTTAATTTCTTACAATTTTTAAATAGGCTGTAATTATCCTTTGTTCCTTATGATATAAAGTGTAATGTTACTTCATTTAAATAAAATCTAAAGAGAAATAGTCGAGTTTATAGAGAATTGACTACGTCTTAAATAAAAAGAAATACTAATCAGTATTTTATATATGATACCTTTTCTAATCTGTAGTAACAAAACAAAGCATTAGACAAATATATAAACATAAATTCTTAGAGATATTAATATTCTATATTTTATTAGAAAAAATGTAAAGGTATAAAAATAAAAAACAAGAATCTTCTCTCGTTTGATATACATACATATCTTTCGTTTAAACAAAGTATTTATATTATGTGTGTGTATGTTATAATAGATAAAATTAAAATAAAATCTAAAATACTGTTTATGATTAATAAAAAATAATATATCAAAGAACAAAGGTATAAACGATAAAATATCTGGAACAGTATATTCATATGTTGAACTTTTCATTTAGAATAATTTACATAAATTAAAATGTATACAAAGCTGCAAAATTAAAATGCACCATTTTTTTCAGTGAAAATTTATGTTAGATTTATTTTGTTCAAATTGCAATAAATTGTAATGAAACATAAGTCACTAAACTAATGAAAGTTTATGTAAAATTGTAATTTTTTAATTACATAAACTACAGCTAAATTTAGACATATACGCTGACCAATGCATATCATTGCTCTTGGTATAAAGTTTTATACACACACACGCACACACACACACACACACACACACACACACATACACATATGAGCTTATTTAATCATTGCAGTAATTAAAATATAATGAAATCTATATAGTTTCTGTCAATATATACCTTTCATAATTATTATATAGCTGCAACATGTGAAGAATAATACTACTATCAACATAATTTCTATATGTTTTCTATATACTAAAATTTTAGATATACAGAACTATGGTGATTTCAAATATTTCTGTCAATTAACAATATACATATACATATATATGTGCGTGCGTGCGTGCGTGTGTATGTGTGTGTGTGTACATATATTAATATGTAACATATATTCTGATTCTGTCACACAATGTAACGTAATAATCGTTTGGAAAGCCAATATCGATTTCACAGATGTCAAAGTATACACATACTTTTGCCCAGAAGCTTACCTTATTGCATTTAAGCATTACAATAGACAATATGTAGTAGAGTAGATAGACTATTACTTAGCTATTACTTAATCTTACTTTTTGTTAATTCATCTTTGAGGAGTCTTTTTTAACGGATCGATAACATTATGTTTTATATATATATATATGTGTGTGTGTGTGTGTGTGTGTGTGTGTGTGTGTGTGTGTGTGGTGTGCGCGCGCGCGCGTGTATGTAATCCATTGCAACGTATTTTACTTGTTTCTTATATAAATATTATCAATCAGAATATTTTTGTTACTGTTAACAACTTGTAATATATTACACTCAAAGATGAAAGAGAGAAAGTAATGAGCTTTCGTTAGAGGACAAAGGATAATTCGGGAATGTGCTTTTAATAAATTTGGTTGACTTATAAATATTTCGACATTAGTATTTTTTACTGCAAAATTTTAAATAATTGTTGCATTGTGTTGGTTTTATTCTTTGTATGACTGATTATTTCTCTTTTTACTATTGTGAAATATTCATTATCAAAACTTTAAGTTACGCAGGGCACCCCGTCTCTTAGTATATATGTGTGTGTGTGTGTGTGTGTGTGTGTGTGTGTGTGTGTATATATATATATATGTATAATTATTATCGCCATAACTATGTATAAATAGTTTACCCATTTGTTTACATACATACATAGCTATGTATACATTATATAATATTTATTTATTTATGTTCTCGTGTATATAAATACACTTTCTTAGTTATTTTAATATGAACACTGTAGTTTATAGTACGAGATACCATTCTCTCTTCTTTAAAAAGATTTCATCAATATTTCATTCCTTTCAACTATCAAACTCGATTTTCAATCGAGTTTAAGCTCGAATCATCGGACCGTACAGAAATTTTCTTTGACCCTTTAAGAGAAAAGATATAAAGCTTATTGTTCCTTGCTTTATATTAACTTCGTAAAATATTTAAAGACTTATCGACATTTTTTTATAGCATATTTCAGTCTGGTTCTTTTTATGACGCATTAGACAATGCATCGAATGTACTGTAAATACCAATTTGTTTTTCTAGTTTCTAAGATTACGAATTGTTTGTGTTATTTATAGACCGAGAGTGCCCTTTTATGTATGTATGATGGACAATCTTTCACTAATTACTGCGCCGTTTGCTGCTGTATTTCTATCTTTTCTACTGTCATATCCGGATTCATAGCAGTGGCCTCCTGTATCGCTTCTGCCAAAGCTCGATCGTGATCAATCGGATCACCATCCGATTGTATTGTTATCTTTTGCTCCACTCGTGTCTCAACTACACCATCTTTCTCCGTTTTATACTATAAGACAATCAGTATTTAATGAAAAAATTATATAGTCATAAACAATATTGAACTAATTAACATATATTAACATATATTAACATATATTAATAATACCAACCGTGATAGTTTCAACAGTACGGGTTTTACTGGATATAGTTTGCGTACTGACTATCTCTCCTGTGGCACTATAGTTACCATCTTCACTTTCGAGAGCTACTTTTCTTGTTTCGGTTGCCACTACAGGTACCGTAGTTGTCGTTGTCACATTACTATCCGGTTCTCCTGTGTAAACGTGCTTCTCAGTTGCGATTACGGTTGGATCACCCTGGATTAAAATTTATTCAAAATTGTTAAACAATTTTTTTAATGGAAATCAATGGATGAAAAATAAAAATGACAAAGATATAAAAAATTAATAGGTATATTAAAACTTAATAAAAAAATTATGTACAATTATTAATGTACAATTTAGAAGACAAATCAATCTCACAAATTGATATATTGAGATATAATATATCCACATTTACAGATATTACATCTGTATTTTTCAATCACTATATACATCTCCGACGAAATACGCTAAAGTTGTAGAACAGTTTTCCTCTGCACATTGCACAAAACAATGTAAAATTTTTTTAAATATATAATATGAGTAAAAATATCTTAATGCAAATGTACCGCATTGGGTTAGCTAGCAAAGCAAAATGTTAAAATTTTTTACGTGTGTGAATACCTGTCACCCGTTGTTCTAAATATGCGTTATCTTCCACCCCGTATTAAAAGAAGAAAATTTCCGGCCCTTATTCAATGGATTACCTGATAATATTGATTGTAGAAAGCTTGTTGGTCATCGTCAAGATCAATCGGTGTACCCGAATCTCCACTGCTTGAGCTCGATGTACTTAGCCTTCGTGAGAACAGCTACGCCATGCAACGTGTTAACCAAGCCGACAAAATTATTTACAAGAAATAAAAATAAAAAATAAATATTTCCATATGAATAAATGATGCTAATTAAATTATTGTGTTAAATTAATGATATTACAATTATATTTAATCGATTTAATAATAAATGTACAATATTTTAATGTAAGCATATAATTTATGCATATATAACAAAGTGTGTTAAGATAATATGACTTTCTCAACTGAAAATATTTTCATACACAATATAATAACATTTATATGTATGAAGTGATGATTTCTTATATATGCTGCAATCGAAATATGCGAAATGATGATACATATACAACACAGTTATATGACAGTATATGAAATGATATATATTTAAATGAAATGTGATAGTTAGATCAAAATCCAAAAAAATAATATCCGTATAGCAATTTGCAAAACGCTTACATGCTTCATCTATTAATTTCAAGCGTATCTTCTTGAAAAAGAGATAATTGGTATTACCTGTTCGCCGGAAAGCACATGACTTGTAGTTCGAACCTCTTGTGTTACTACACGTTGTTCCTGCCTCGTCGCACTAGTTGCAGTTGTATGTGCTACAGTTTTTTCCTCTACCTAATATAAAAAATAAATTACAGCAAATGATAATTAGATAAAATTAAAGGAACAAAAAATATACGGAATATAACTATTATGACTATAAATTTAATACTACTTTTATCATACTGCGGCACAGGCTTCGAATAAATTCGCATTAATACTCTACAAAGAGACTAATAATACTCGTTACAAACCTGACTTGTCTTCTGATTCTTTTCAAGATCCTCATGCATTGTAGCAGTACGTGTAGTGACAGCTGTCGCTGTCATGTATGGAGTTCTACCATCATCTGGTGCCTCTGCCTAAATACAACTACCATATGACTAAGATCTCAAGACGTATATAATTAATATAAACAATAATTGGAAAAATTGAAAATGTAAGAAAGTGCGAATAAATAAAAAAATTCTAGATTAAAATTCTAGATTTCTAGAATAAGATTTCTATGCGTTGTATCATATTTTACACAGAAAGAATTAATTGATAACTGCAATTTAATAATTCAAATTCTTCAAGAAAGATACTCGATATATGACTTCTTTACTAAATACAAAATTATGAAGATAAATTTCAGCTATGCATACCTAAATAAATCTATCACTCAATTCCATGCAACATATTAGCCTAAATGAAAAACTGTATTTTATTTCTATTGGATAATAATTAAAAAAAACTATCATATGTAATTTATTAGCATGCAGGGTCTTATGTTTGTTCAATATAACGTCTGATATGTTCAATTTTAAACTTATTAAAAATGAATCGTTATGTGTCTAAGTTAGTCTTTTATTCTTTCCAAGTGTATCACCTTATTAACGTGAGTAGAGACAGTAACTTGGCCTGTACCACCGGGTGTAAGATCCTCGATCTTTTCTTGAATATTTTGTGTTACACCTTCCTGATCCTTGACCACTGATTGTTTGGTTGTTGTTTTCACGATTGTCGGTATCACAGCCGGAACAGCGAGTTTCTTTAATTTCGTGGAAGTAGATTTTAGTGGCTCTTGTAAGTCCTTCAGAATAGTCGTACTGTCCACTAGTTGGCCGTTGTTTCCATATATTACACCATCTTTCACGTACGATCCGTCTTCGCCGAAAAGTTCTTGATTATACGGTTTTTCGAATTTATCGTATATCTTGCCGTCTTTAACGAAACTACCATCTGTTCCGAACGGTGCTTGTGCGACTGGTTTTCCATCCTTGTCACATACCAGTCCTCTACGTACCATCATGATCGTGATAGTTGTAAAACGTTTATCGAGCGGTTTTCCAGTAGACGTGCAAATTATTCCATCCTTGACGACATTTCCTTCAGCATCGAAGCTCGCCTGTTTCACTGGTTTCCCAGTTTTATCTACTACGATACCTTGTATAACTTTCAGACCTTCCGGTCCGAATGCCTCTTGCGTTAGTGGCTGACCATTCGCATCATAAACTTTGCCGCTTTTGATGAAATTGCTTTCCGGTGGTAAGGTTTCATGCGAGAGAGGTTTCCCGTTGCGTCCATAAATTAAACCATCTTTAATGAAGTTACCGTCTTGGCCATAAATATTTTGGTTGAGATATCTTCCCGTGTCATCGTAAATCCTGCCGTTTTTGATCACGCTGCCCTGATTGTCAAAATTGCCATATCTTAATGGTTTCCCATCATCACCACAAACTAAGCCGTAGCGGACAGATGTTACGGTGATTACCGTCTGTCTTTCGTTCAATGGCTTTCCGTTTGGTCCGTACAATAAACCGTTTTGTATGTAACTACCATCGTTGCCGAACGTACCGTGACTGAGCGGTTTTTTATCCTTTCCATAAATAATACCGTTTTCGATAAAATTGCTCTCGATACCGAACGCGGCGTGATTTAAGAGTTTTCCATCCTTTCCATATATCCTACCTTCTTCGATATAGCTACCACCCGGTAATTCAGATCCCGCGTTCAGTAATTGGCCTCCCCAGCCATATATAAGACCATCTCGAATGTAACATCCATCTGGTTTAAACACACCTTGTTTTAACAGTTGTCCATTCTTGTCATAAACTACTCCGTCTTGTATGTAACATCCGTCGGGTACCAACGAGGATAGATTTTTCGGATTCCCGTGATTATCCACAATCTTTCCGTTGTCGACTGCTATATTGTCCGGACCTTTGTCGTCTTGAGTCAAGGGCTTGCCATCTCTTCCTATGATAATGCCATTCCGAATCATATTGCCGTCGGGACCAAATACACCTTGCAACACGATTCTGCCATCTTTGCCGTAGACCAATCCACCCGCGATGTACGAACCATCGGATCCAAATGAATTTCTGCTCAAGGGCTTCCCCGAGTGATCGAATATTACGCCATTGACGATAAAGCTATCTTCCGGTAAACCTGCGTTCAAATTTAGCGGTTTACTGTCGCTACCGTAAATAAGACCATCCTTGATGTAACTACCGTCCGGTTTAAAAAATGAGAACTTTAATAATTTGCCATCTCTGCTATATATTTTGCCATCTTTAATAGCCGCACCTTCAGGCACCAACGAATCTTGATTAAGCGGCTTTCCATTTTTTGTGTGAATGATACCTTTCTTTATATAACTTCCATTCGAACCGAATGATTCGTGTTTTATCGGTTTACCATCTTTCCCTAGAATCGTGCCATCCTTCACTACAAATCCATCAGGGCCAAGAATAGCATTCGACAATACTGTACCATCCGCGTTGCATAATGTACCTTCTTTAATCACAAGATCGTCGGGCTTAAAGAGACCTTGAGACAATGGCTTGTTGTTTCTGTTGTACACCAAACCGTTTTTGATAAAATGACCATCGGCTATTAATGGAATTTGACTCATGGGTCTGCCGTCCTTTGCATGTATCACACCGTCTTTCACGAAACTACCGTTGGATTTGTAAAACGCGTGCTTAATAGGTTTGCCATCCTTACTGACTACTTTGCCATCTTTTAAGTGAGCACCGATCGGTAGCAAAGATCCTTGAGTCAAAAATTTTCCATCTTTCGAGTAAATTATACCGTCTTTCACGACAGACCCATCGGAACTGAAAGACTCGTGTTTGATCAGTTTATCGTCTTTCGAGTGAATCTTCCCCTCCGCGATGTAATGGCCTTCGGGACCTAACTTGCCCGTATTAAGCGGTTTTCCGTCTCGTCCATGTATTAAACCGTTACAAATAAATGTGTCATCAGGTATAATCGCGATTTGATTCAAAGGTTTGCCCTCTTCGTTGCATACTATACCGGCAATTATGTATTTTCCATCTGCGTCGTACGATCCTTGCGTCATAGGTTTAAATCCCGATGTAAATATGAGACCTTCTTTCACGTACGTTCCATCTGCACCTAATTGACAGTGTTGAATCGGTTTGCCATTTTTCAGTAATACCTTCCCCTCTTTAATCACCGCGTGATCCGGCCCGAGGAAAGATTGTTTCACCACTTCACCATTTGGAAAATAAATAATTCCATTCTTTATCGAATTTCTATCTGTACCCAATATTTCTTGATGGAAAGGTTTATTATCTTTCCCGGTAATTATACCATTGCTGATATGAACGCCATGCGGTCCGAAGTCTGCCTTCTTCAGCGGTTTACCATCTTTTCCGCAAACATTACCATCTATTATTTTGCTACCATCTGGTCCGAGATGACTCTGATCTAATGGTTTACCTTCTTTGGTATAAATCACACCTCCAATGACTCTCGAGCCATCGGGAAGAGGCAAAATGTGATAATCTGGTTTGGATTCCATTGGTGCTGGTGGGATTATTATAGGCTGACCAATATCCTCATGTTGACGTTCACTAGTAATGAAAGCCGTTGTTTGATCTTTCTCTTTCACAGCATTCTTTTGTTGTTCTTTAAGACCAGCAGACTCCACATAATTGAGCCCTGGTGTCTTTAAACCTGATGCTTGTTTGTCCGCTTCTTTCGTTTTTCTCTTCTCCACGGATTCTGCTACTTTCTTTTCTTCTCCCGGAGCATAGTTAAATGCTAATCCCGTAGCTTTCCGACTAGCTGAAGTAGGCGATGGTTGGTCCTGTATATCTGGCGATGCGGGTCGATCTTCGTACGTAAAACCATGTGGGGTAAACGGTTTTTTTGTAGGCGAAGCTTCTGTTTCTTCATAATCATAAGATTTCGTGTAACCAGGAAGTTGAGGAGATTTTGCAGGATCTTGGATTTTATCTGCTTTTTTATCAACTTCTTTTCCTCGTTTTTCCGATGTAGAAAGATTTGATTCGATATCACTTTTATCCGTGGATTCATCGAGTTCTTTCTTTTTTTGTTTCTTATCCTTGTCCTTCTTGGTAAACAGGAAACCGCCAACAGGACTCTTGGATAATACATAAGATACATGCAGTACAAGATACATGCTATATACATGACAAATAATATATGTAATCTATTTTTATCACATTTAAATGAAGCTAATAATGTCTATATATTAATGCGACTCTATTATTTCTCCAAAATACAAACTAATGTTCGTGCAAACTTGAACTATGGGATGTATTGTATGTGTTCAATTGAAAAATAACTACACATTCAACGTTCTTTCAATATCATTATTGAAATCTGACAGAACTTTTACTGAATTGTAATTTAAAAATAATAACAATAATAAATTCTAATCGTAAATGTAAAAATTATTAAAAAAATACTTAAAATTATTTTTTTTAAACTACATATATTTTGTATAAAATATAAAAAGCAGCAATGCGCGCGCACACGACACAATATAAAACTTACCTTAATTTTTTCCTTCTTTTCCTTATCCATTTTTTCAGAGATTTCTTTATCCTTCTTTTTTGATTCTTTTTTAGATAGCGATTTATCATCAATATTGTCAAGATGAACATTGTCATTAATCAGATCAGTATTATTCAGATCATTGTGATTTTCCTTTTCGTTTTCATTCTGTTTATCCTTCTTCTTCTTTGATAGACCACCGGGCGGTAGGACAGCGATTCCTCCGACCGGTTTCTACAAGTAAATTTACCCAATCACACGTCGCTTCATGCAACAAGCATAAAGCCGCTACATTGCTAAAATAATATTAAAAAACCTACACGATACTATGTTTCAAGGTACAATGCATGCTTTACGGATTACGGTCTGCGCTCTCAAAATATGTATGTTATAATTATCATATATAGTTTATTAAATTTATTATTTCGTTATATAACATTAAACTTTTGCTTAATCTAACAGCAAAAAGTTAGTTTATGATGCTACAATTTAAATTCTTATTCTTATTAAATAACAATCGCTGTAAACTAGTTTAATGTTTATCTCTATGTTTATATCTAAGTTTTATTGAAATTCTTGATTCACAATAATGAACAACAAAGTGATCCTCTAAGGATCTTATCATCTACATGCTTATATTGCTAATATTGCTAGTATCGCTAAATGCTTAAATGGGTAACTAACATCCCGCATTGAGGCGATGGCCGTATAAGTTTTGCAAGAAATGTAAATAAGAAAAAAAGTAGCAACATGCATTAGAAGAAACAAAACACCAAGTGGTCACATACAAAAGAACAGCATTGATAAATATATATTAATTAAAGCAGAAATGTTCCAGGTAAAATTTTATCTATACCTTTCTCCCTCGATCCGCATCGTATTCTCCTTCCAGGCTACTGGTACTGCTAGCTGATGTCGTTCCGGCACTTGTTTTTCGTGTGAGCTATCGATGTTAGTTATGTGTCAGTTAATAATAAAGATATTGATATACTCCAAAGAAAAAAATTTTACTTTAACTTATAGACTTTCC
Organism: Cephalotes varians; assembly: GCA_037157785.1. Taxonomy (NCBI): domain Eukaryota; kingdom Metazoa; phylum Arthropoda; class Insecta; order Hymenoptera; family Formicidae; genus Cephalotes; species Cephalotes varians. The sequence continues at coordinate 3,305,874 of JANQDE010000012.1, read as the reverse complement.
TTACATCTTTATGTAATTTTATTAACATATCAAGCCTAATTTTATTCTTATATGTTAAAAATATGTGATGCACAATTCTATAATACGTGTTGTATAATATAAAAATTGCCATGCTTTTGCCTTGCAACATTATGTATTGGATTCGAATCAGTGTACAATGTGCGTTAAAATTTATTACAATATGCGTAGGTAAGTCAATAAATATATTGCACAAATCGATACAGATATCTTAGTATGAGATTAATATATAAACAAATAAAAAATAATAATTTATTCTACTGACTTACTTACGCATTGGAGAATGTGAGCCAATTGATGTTCCGCGACTTCTTTCATACAAATTTTTTGCAAGAATATTATATGCATATGTTATTGCATTTTTAATTTGTCACAAAAATTATATCGTATAAATATTCATTATAAAGGGTATAATTTTTTTGCAATTAAAATATTCAGTTTTTGAAAGCGTAGACCGCAAACGAAAGTTGAGAATTACGACATACATCGTTCATAAATTTTGCTATCAGTCAAAAATCGGATTCATGTTTGCATGACGAGAATTCATGCATACTCTACATTCTAGCAGATTATTTCAAATACAGAAAAAATGTTCTCTAACAAATGCATAAATACATTACCTTCTCTTTTTGTTTCTTAATTGGACTAGGCCGTCTGTCTATATGTTCTATATCATCAGGAAGCATTTCAGGCTCATAGCTCATAGTATGCCGTTTGCTTGGTTCAGAGCCATACGTTTCAACTGGTTTAGGCCCACCTAATGCTGTATAAGGCAGTCACACTACTTCAACATCTTAGTATAACATGGATTTAAAAATATCATTACAAAAAGGCACTTGTGGTTTATAATAGACATTCTGGAAAAATTTTCTTTGCAAAGAGTGGAAAAATGTTCATAATAAATCGATAAATCGATCATTGATTAAAAAAAATAATCCTAATAAAAACTCATGCTTATGCAAGCTTGTCCTAATAAAAAATTTTTAAATCAAACATACTCCTGTATAAATATATGATGTTATAATTGTAGCATTTCAAATATCTACTAAATCATTATTATTACGTCTCATACATTCTTATTTTGGAATATTATCCACAAATGACAAAATTCTTATTTACCATCCATACTTCTGGACGTGAGTCGGCGACCACTCAAAGATCTCTCGAATTGTGGAGGTTGCCTATCAATAGGAGTCTTTTTCGTTTCATAGTGAGTTCTTCCAGAATATCGAAAACGAGACCCTAGATGTGGAATTAATCCCACTTTCTTTACAGGCTCCGGACTCATAAGTCTATAAAAAAAAATTTCTTATTTGATTAAAATGAATCGTAAATAAAAAAAAAGTGCTAATTATAATTTATTTATATTTATATTTATAATTTACCTAAAGAAAGTATGATGCTCCACGCACACTTTCCATAACTTTTTCGCTGCTCTATGATTCGCCAATTTGAATCCAATTGTAGATTCAAACTGTTCGAAGTCGCCCGGTCTGATTTTAATATAGAAATTATGCCTCTTGTAAGATATTTTCAATATCTTTGGCCAGGCGAACCTATTAATTCTTAAACGATCCCTATAAACAAGAAGGCCCGAAGCGCATACACCTAACATTATATCAACGCCTTCTGAATCTTTCGCGGGATGAAGGTCTACACCATACATAGCTAATTTCTTCGCATTTTCGAGATAATGTAATTCTGCTTCCGCGGGTGTTTGACCTCTAAAAAATTACCAAAAATCAATTTTATTACTTGATTAAACAATCGAAATATACTTTTTTTTTTCATCATAAAAATCGAAAAAATAAAATCGTTTGTGTAAAAATAAAACTGACTTGTGTGTTTTATGAAGATCCATCACTTTCTCGATCAATTCGGGTGTTTGGTTAGGAGCAAATTTAAAATCTTTCAAGTATGTCCTTCCATGTTCCTCAGAATCGTAATCTCCAACTTCTGATTGAACCAGATAGGAACCTAGAAGAGCGTGTGTCACAAAAGAACAAAGTAAACGCCCTGTAATAATATCGTTTCTGATTTGTAGGCATAACTGATAACGCGTGATATCTTCGTGCAATTGAGCTGGATCCGGTGGGTAGAATTTTACTTCGAAATTAAACTTCCATGGCTCAGCTAAAAACAAACGTCAATTTTAGAAATTTTTCGGCACATACTATTATATCTGTCATTATATACAATGACAATTTCGTGATTTCCATACTTTTTACGAATTTCGTGATCCTTTTATGAAGATCCAACCAATTACGCGGATCATGTCTGTCTTCGTAGATAAGACCAAAATAATCTTTCTCCAGCAGATTCATACTTTGACAAATCATTTCGAGAAGTTCTTGGCCTCTCGCTTTCCTCTACAACCCAATATTTAATCTCTCGTCAAGTAAATATAATTTAATTTGTACACGCATAGCCTAAACTCTTCGATGACTTACATCGATGTAGAAATCCTTTACAGTACCGTCAAGGAGAGTAACTTTGGCAAGAGCCATCTTTCCCTTGCTAACCGGGCTCTTTGTGGGTGAATTTGTTCCGGTCCCATTCTCCGCCGTTGCTTCCGCTGAAGCATTAGCGGTTTTTTGTTCTTCCGGCATGTTTTCGCTCTATTCGTATATCTAAAATCAAATATAGAGAAAAAGATATCGAAATATATAATATACCCTACAAAAGAGAACGCGTCCGAGGCGTGACTTATCTCGAGACTTTTCTACGATTGCGATGCTGTCGAACGGGGAAGGTCGCGCGGCGCGATGTGGTATATCTCGTTATAGATCCCGTCTAGACAACCTGAGAGTATCACGCGGTGAAATAATCAATATTTCCCGAGGGTTCGCAAGTGTCTCGCGCTGCACGCGTCAGTCGTGATTTCGTTATTAATGAAGAACGAAGATATACAGTCATTGCTCGAGAGTTCATCAAACTTGGAGTGTGTAGGGTGGGCATCCTTGAACTTGGCAAGAACGTCGAATAGAGTGACAAGAGTATGTATGTATCGATTGCGCATAGGCGTCATTCGTTTCTGAAAGAAGATGGCAGATCAGTTGACGCGTGTCACGTAGTGTACAAATTTCTACCACAGGTCCATTCACCCCTCTTTAGGGTTGCAGATCATGCATAAGTATGCATCGAATCATCGAAGCTTTCTGTCTTCCAAAAAATGATATACAATTGTTGAGCTGTTTCTCGATTGAATGAAAATGTACAAAGACGTTCGAAATTTATCGAGCCAACAGATTTTGAAAAATTTTCAAAAATTGAAGTGCTATTCAAATGAATTTATCAGATATATTCTCCGATCGCAAGAAAGAAAGGAAGGATATATTGTATTTTATGCATATATGAAATAACGTAACGTAATTGCCAGCAATTGTAGAAAGATTTAAGGCTAATATTCTGTGCAAAAAAGAGCTTTGAAGCAGCACTAAGTAAAAGCAGCGACCCTGACCGACACGCTCCACGTAGAATGCAGAATTTGCATCGAGCTGCCTGCAACTCGAGTCGAGCGTAATCGCGGCCTCGTTCGACGGCATTGGACAAACAGTAATTCAGACACAATTGCGCGGAATCAGTGCCGCACAAAACGATCGTCGTTAACATTCCGGAGCTCCCGGAGGGTTCTTTAAGAGCCTCGTGAACCGAAGCTAATAAGAGTTGGGCCAACGAAGCGACGATTTCTGATTTGCCACTCAATCGGCTCCGTATAAGTAAAATGTGTTGGACGCGTTAAATTTATAAAGAGAAAAAGTTCGAAAATGCGAACGGCTATCGATTTCTCTTCACTCTGGAAGAAAGCGATACAGTTAGAAAATTTTAATTTTTGTCTTCAAATAAAAGGATCTTTGTGATTCTCCTAACATGAAATTATCAATCACGACACATTTCTCACTGATAACGTAACAACTCTCCTCTATTTTTACTATACCCTAATGATTTGGCGATCGAGTAAACGCGATTAATAAGTCTTCACGAATCAACGATAGAAAGCACTCAACAAATAAGAACAGCGCATGATAGAAAGAAGAAAAGAAAGATAATGTCTTCATTAGCAATTTTAAGCAGGCTTATGCCTCGCTCCGGTACACGCGCCGATAAATCTATCGCGTATGCACTGTATTTGTAGGGCGTTTTTGTAGTGGTCAATAAAAACCATAATTAATTCGGCATGCGAGATTGATCACTGTATTCGATTCTCGTTGCACAATCAATTGCGATTCTCGCACATTACTTTCCCATCGATAAAGTTAACAAAATTCGTATGCGTTTCTGTATGCGTTTTACTGTAGTTTCGAGGGAGCAATCTCGGGAGAAGTAATAATTTTATCGATTGTACATGTTACATATGCGATTTGCAGCTGAAGAGACAATTAACGAGAATCACGCGACTCCGAAAAACATTTTAATTCACGTCGAATTCGGATGAAGCTTTTCGGTCAGGCGACCGGTGTGCGAATTCGATGGAAGGAAAGAAATGCCGTCATCGCTGGAAGCGGGCGGCCTTTACACATGCTCTTTACTGGGTTGATGAGGTAATACTAGCGATTACTTTTGTCGCGATGGTGATGACGCGATGGCAGCAACAAGCTCGCACGTACATTATTTCACTCGATAGAAACCGATATTTTGTGGACACGCGAATTTATCTCGTAACACTCCAACGGTATATACTTACTCGTACTATTTTTACGATATCTTCTATAATATTATCAGCAGATAGGACGAGATAGAATCTTCATTGATATGTATACAGTTTACGTATACGTACACAAAATGAATCGTGACACAAGGCTTACTTGAACAATAAATTATTTCAACAATTTAAAATTGCTGGAATTTGAATTTCTTGATAAAAATTTGTAGCTTTGAAGATTGCATTTTCTTAATTTTCGACATAAAAGCTTAATAACAGTTTTAAATATTAAAACTTTATTATTTGTAAATAATTTTACTATATTCTTTGTAAAAATTACAACTCTCCAATCAGTTTCTCACACATCTCGTTTCAAAAATGTTGCGAAAATTTTACTTAAAAACAAAAAAATGTTTTGCTTTTTATCATTAATTAGGAGAATTTCGCTGCTCGTGTTTGACGAGGCATAAATTCTTTTATTAAGACGATGTCGTCGAGAAATACGCACGGAAGCTGACGAAGAGCGGACCGAGAGAAACGCGTTGTGCGTGTGCGCGTAGGCGTGTGCCAGGGATCACGCGACCGACCCCTCTCGTTCACAATCAGCCCTTTGACACACAAGTCTGAACCTGAAACCTACGCAATATGCAATGGAGCAGGATCCGAAAAAAACTGATCGAAAATCAAGTTCAATTTTACAAGATTCAATTCTGATTTCAGCATTTTTAGCGCAAAATATTGTATATTTTATTTATGTATAAAGAATAAATAAGAATTTTATTAAATTACCATTTATAGGTATAAAATACAGCTCTGTGTGTGTGTGTGTGTGTGTGTGTGTGTGTGTGTGTGTGTGTGTGTGTGTGTGTGTGTGTGTGTGTGCGCGCGCGCGCGCGCACGCGCGCGCGTCATAAACATATGAAGATAATCTCGATTATTTCGAATAAATTCATATATTGAATAAAAGTAGCACCGTGAAAATATGATGACACAAAATCATCCGATATATAAATCTTGAAGTGGGATTCAAAAGATCATTTTTTTACGAGCTTTTTCGGATTCTATCTTGCTTTGCGACGGTTCATAAAAGAATCTGGAGACAAAAAGATTTAAAGGCCTCATGGCGGCAGTAGAAAAGGGCCGGTCTCTTTCACAGGTCCCTTTAAAATTTAAAAGGCGAAATGAGAGCCGGCTATCCGGAAATGACCGACTCGGCTACATCATATCATAGTTATAAGTTTCCTCTAATCCCTCTTCACCAGTCTCTTTCAAAATCATCACTTGGCAACATCTGGATCCATTTTTTTCGAATCGATAAAAGTTAGTAAGTTTCTCAATCGCTTCATTTTTCTATTTTTTTCAATCAATTGACATTCTAACCAGACGCAATTGTTCTCGCGATACAAGAAGCAAACAGGAAATGATCACCGTTGCGAGGGCGACGAGGAAGGGTTTGACGAAAGGGTGAAATTACTAGAGGGTGACCAGCAATAATGATTTCTGCGAAACGTGCCTTAAAACTGCTAGACTACGCGATCCTGCTGACTGATAACAATGGATAAGGGTGCTCATGTACAGCAACATAGCAAAACGCACTTTTAGCGTTTCTTTTTTTTTATCAGACACGAAAAGAAACAGACATGGGACGGTATCGCAATCGATACTGTCAGACAGAGATAGATTTGAGAAAGTTGAGAAATAAGATAAAGAAAGCGAGAATAATAGAGACCGTGCTGATTGATCGCAAAAAAGCAAGAATGAAAAGAAGAGGAAAATGTATGAGTAAAAGTAACATTTATTTACACGTCCAAATGATGTGTAAATAATCAAAAGATACTATGTCTGTCGTGCGTTTGTAGATGACTAAATAAATATGTGCGCCCTCCTTTTCAGTCGTAGATTTGAGAAAGCGACCCTTATCGCGCCTCGGACTCGCGAGAATTCCACGCTTTTTCATCTATCAGCCGACCAACTCTTTCCTTTCGCACGAAATAAACTTGTCTCCCTGCAATGCAATTTTCGAATCTATAGCGTATTTCACGAGGGAGAAAATGACGGAGATAATGAAAACACATAAACGTTTCTTTGAAGCGCGGAATTAAAACAGAAAGAGATCCTATATCATTCCTGCCGACGCATTTCAATTTTCCTTTTTTTTCCAACTTTTCAGCCGAACCAGATAATCCAGATAATCGTGCTAAATAATTGTATTTTTCGACAATATCTCGATTTTCAAAATAAACTTTTATATTCATAACAATATTTTTTAATCATATAATGTATTTTTTATCAGGGAAAAAAAATTATAAATGTATCTCTTTTTATTAAAAAAAAAAAAGCAAGCTTAACGTCTTTCGTAATTTGAAAATCTGATCGTCTTATCACGTTATCGATAAATAATCCATGTAACGTTTGCGTGTCGAAAATATATCTCGATAAAAGAGCAATATCAAATTATGCGGAAAATATAATAGACATAACTCTGCGACATTAATCCAGTTTTTTAACCCATTTCTGCCCACCGTCCTTTCTAAAGGACAACAAACATTGTATTCTAATTTGACCTGTAGCGGTAGTTATAAATTGTTTGTAATTTTCGATCTAGTAGGCTGGTAAAGTACAGTTAGACGATTCCAAAACGGCATAGAATGAAAAATTGTGTTTAGTATTTTCTGAGATATCATTAGTGAAAGTTGAGCAATTTTTTCGAATAATTTTTTCAGATTTGGAATTAGGAGGTCAAAATTACCCCAAATATTAAAATTCATGTTATTCCAAAATTTTCGATGCTTGGGCGGAAATGGATTAAGTACAGTTTGCAGCGTAGGAAAAAGTATTCATCATTCGAACGAGTGATATTTCAAATCGTGTATCTTTGTATTGAACAAAAGACCTTCCTTTTTGAATGAATTTGCGTGCACATCGTTGCATGCGCAGAACATATTTGATCGATAAGCTTGACTATTTTAACCAAAATCGAAATTAGAAGAGATCTAAAGGCTATAAATACTTACAACAGCTTAGAATTTACTAAGAAAACTATAAAGAAATGTTAATAAATCATTGGATTCTGTAAACTTAAAAAAAAATACACATTTGTATAAAAATAAGTATGATATTTAGACATGTGTGTGTGTGTGTGTGTGTACTCTCATCTGTGAAATATTTAAGTGTATTCATTAGATGTGATATATATATATATATATACATACATACATACATACATACATACATACATACATACATACATAAGAAAATCGATCAAGTTTTTAAATCGTTTTCTAATATTTTTAAAAATATTACAATTGATAGCGAGGACGTAAAAGACGGTTAACACATGATCTCACGTTTTAGCCTTGGATATCACTGCTGATAAATCAAGTATGTTTTTCTTAGATGCCGTGGCGAAACCTTACTATGTATATTTTTATGCGAATTTCCGCACGTAAAAATAGACGCGCGGATTAAAAAACGAAGAGATCAACGAAGAGAAAAACGAATAAAAAACGATGAATACTTTAATCACATTTACACGCAAGCATGCGTGACTCACATCGAAGAGATACGTACGTGCGTGCATATGACGCGTAATTTATAATAATTATGAGGGCGTTCCCATATTGTATCGACGTTCGACGAGAGTCGAGAACATTATTGCGGAGAATGTGCTTCATCCTGCAACGCAATGGATCGCTGCATAGTTACACGAATATTACGAACATAGCGAAATTATTTATCATACATTTTTATAATTCTCAAGCAAAAGTCGGTTTCAAATTCTTTAAAAAATTTACAGATAAAATAGATGTGTTAATAAATAGCTTATATTCTTTGATATTTTGTTGATTTCTATGTATCTAATATAAATGACAATTTGAAAAATCTCGTTATTCTCGTTTATTACACTTTTTATGTTTATGATTAATTCATTGCCATATATTTGTTTTACCGCCTTCCGCGAATGTCTCGCGTTCAGGAAGATAAGATATTATCTATCTATTACCTCATAGTCTACCTAAAAATTCTACTACCAATGGAAAAAAGTAACACGAGTTACAACAAACCTAAGAATTTTGAGCGTTATCATGTTGAATCGCATCTTTTTTATCACGTCCAACCTGCTTTGTTTCAGAATGTATTTATCTGATTTCTCCTGTTGTGCAGATCTATGGAAATCGCCAAACGATAAAAGAAACGTCTCGCAACTCTGATTTTACGCTCTTTTAGTAGAAATGAAAGTGCGAGACCGTTACGCACCGTGAAAACGCGAATCATAAGTCAAGAGTCAATAGCAAAGGATAAAAAAAAAGAAACTACTGAATTTCCGAGAATTACGACGGTGAAATGCGTAAAATACAATACAAATTAAACATGCTACGAATCTATGACAGAAAAGCAAATCAGAATAGATAGGTTTTGTGTAAATAATTTTTTAAATTTCTTGGGAGAAGTCTTCTTCATGAAAAATACGGAAACGCAAATTTAACTCAAAAGTATCGAAAATTTACAATTAGACTTATCTTATATTCATCAATATTGTATATACAGTATATTACAGAGGAATATCAGAGAATTTGCAATATTATTAATTTACTATTTTACTATTTTTTCCAGGTCAGAAATTCACGGTTAGTCTGATTTGGAAATGAGAATATATTGCAAGAATAATTTCCGAATATGATAAAAACAAAACTGAGAGAAGAGAGATATAATGGATTATTATTTTATGAAATATAAGATGTCATGGCAAAAAAAAATAAATATTTTGATAAAGAGATAAAACGTAGCTGTGCAAGGATTAACATCAGTGCAAGTTCATTGTGTAATCGGGAGTCACTATTAAGTGCCACATAGTGAACGTGACCACGCCTTATCGGCGTTCACCTTCCATCTGAGTCTGATTGAACGTCTGGTTGAATCGTCATCATTTCCGCCGGAGATACTTGTCACACAGTTACATGATTAATCAAACTTGAATAGCATACTTAACGAATGAAGTGTATTTAATAGATTATAAATCGTGTCATTCTGAAAGGATATAACGTCATAAGAAGAATAGAATAAAGAGATCTGAGATTCGTTCGCTCAACATAAAGTAACTTAACGTTTTATCAATGCATTAAAATCTGATTTCAACATCCCGCGCTTGAAAAACATTTGCAATTGAAATCGCCGAGCACAGTAAAAAAAATGGTTTCCCATTTAATGGGAAAAAAAGAAAAAAAGAATCATTTAAAGCTAGCAAATTGCAGCAAACTATGCCAAGTTCCAGTTCTAACAAACCCAGATTTCTCGTCAAAATAATGCAAAAGTTCACTCAACTGTATGCTACGCTAATCACAGTGATTAATTGCAATTTGCGCGACGTGAAATATCATGTACTTGATAATCTTATTTAGTAACTATATTTTAAAAGATTAAAGACATCCATCAACTCTCGTCTCGGATAGCAATCTAAAGCAATCTAAAAAACGAAATAAAGGAATGATCTATTATTTCGCAATATCTCCATAATGCATACGACTGCGCGATAATAAAGTATAATGCCACAGCAATTTGGCTCAAAATGTAGTCGATGAAGATCGTATTGGTAATTCGATAACATGCACCAGTGATTATTGCATTAAGCGTGCCTAGCACGATATAGTAATGTATTGTCGAAGCGAGCCCGCCCACGATGCGTCGTGAAACTGTTGCAAGCAGTTATTTCGAGACTTTAAAAACAGGGTGCTACTTGCGCAAAGGTCTTAGCGTGTATTACCATGTTCCATCGCAATCAAATAATTATATTATCCTCCATTACGCATTGCCGAGCACTCATGCTCTCACGACGGAGAACCGTTGGATCACGGCGTAGCGTAAATGATATTACTGGAACGTTCGTGTGACAATTGTATTCAATGCCATCCCATATGGTATCACCGAGTCGTGCGCCCGATTCTACGTTTCTCTCTCTCTCTCTCTTAGCTGCGATATCAGATTCCTTTCAATTCAAATGACGTCACCATGTTCGCATCTAGAAAGCTACCGCAGCCATCGCCGACAACGACGATGCAAGTCGACGCAGGAAGAACTGCTCGCTACGATACTCGTGTTTACGGCACGAGCATTCATCTTGATCGCTAAAGATACAAGGCGTATGAATAGCTCGCCTACGCGAGATGCACCGATAACGAGTGAAAAGCATAGTAAATGAATTCTCCTGTGCTCTTTTTATGTCGCGATCGATTCCGCTGAGAAACTCGAGAGACTCATCATTAATAATTTTAAAAACTTTAATACTAAATGATGAAATACTTATAGCTTTCCCAACATGGTAAGGGACATTAATCAAATAGTGATTGACGCAATTTTAGCGTTGAATTCTAAGAATGCGTACGAATGTGTACACCAAGCAACGATTCGCGACAGTGAAAGTGATTGTGATTTCTTTGGCGAACAGACTAGAAAGTTTTCCCATTTCCCAGAAGTGTTTTTTGAGTCGTAAATAAAACGGATATGAATGTGACGTGGGAAGATCTATCTGAAATGAAACGTTTCTCATATAGAATGAAGTGTTAATCCAAGAGATACTGATAACGATTGGATGTATTCGTGTCCGAATTATGCGCGAAAACAGGTTTCAAAAAGTCTAGAAAACTCGACATTACCGTTTGCTTCCGGCTGCTCCCTCGACGTGACACCTGCACGCATCAATGCGTGCCTCGCGTGCACACGCGTGTATGTTCACGAACTTGTGACACGAGTACCGGTAGCCAACAGTCCCGCGGACGACATAACGGCAATATCGTGTCGTGACGTGCTGATGAAAACTGTGTCGAGATTTACAACTTGGCAAGATTTCCGAAGGGACGGAATCACGCGAAATCTACTGTGGTTTCTTCGGCACAAATTACGGGTTACTAGAAAAGATGAATGGAATTAAAATTCAATGTCTTTACGGGTACACAGAGTATCTACTCAAACATTGAAGAAAATTTCCTAAAAATTTTCAAAGTTAGAACATGTTTTTTAAAAGAAATTTAGATTTTGTTTTTTTTTTAATTATAAAAATAGAAATTGAAATAAGAACAAAACAAAAATTGCCTGCAAAATAAGACCAAAATCTTCGAAGATATAATTTCGATAAAAGTTCTTCGAACTCTAATAAAATTTTTCGATAAACTTCAGATTTTTTCAAATAATGAATAACTGTAAACCTTGCCTGCTTTCTGCAATGTGCATATATGTGCATTAATCGTACATCTTTCTATAGTAGCCCGGAGGGAAGAAGTAGCCAAAATCGTGCACGCGGTTTGAATTTCTCATCGATTATCAGAACCGCGAGCGCATCTCGAGTGACGCATCTTTCGAAAATAGTGCTCTGCAACAAAACGCATAATTGACCCAATTGAACCGGTAGGTGTTCGTAGAGAGAAAGAAACAACCAGATATCAGCCTCTCGCCAAGGTTAGTCACTAATTCCTGCATTCTGTAGAGACTTGAAATCATGCGCACAGCTAATATGGCATCTCGTCGTCCCACTTATGTCTGGATCAACGATTTACGAATGAGAGAAAATGACCCTGGAATATCTTGAACATAGCGCGCATCGAAGAATCCAAGATAAATATAATATTGAAAATCAATAAGAAAATCAATATTTCTTGTGTAATAATATTGGTTTGAGAGATGTGAATGTATGTAGAGAATCATGGATTCAATTAATTTCAATCTTGTCAAAAATCAGTGCGTCTGGTGTCTCTTTAAACCCTCTCGCAACGAGACGTATCCAGAAATCGTGCGATACATTTCTTATCGTGCAACTTTCAGTTTCCAAGTATATAAAAATCCTGTTCATGGCTAACCGGTGCGTATCTGCATCTTATTAAGAGCAAAAATTACAAAGAAACATAGGTGGAATCGATATTCGTTATCGAGTGTAGCAACTCGGACGATATCAGAAGCACATTAGGCGCATCGTGCTAAATAATAATGTTTATATACAAAAGTTTATATGTAGAAAACACCGAATGCGTGACCCTATCAAGAAGCATTTTTGCCCTCGACATCGATCACTGAAACCGGAACGACGTACGGCGGGGTCGGTGAAACAACCGGAAACTGGAGGCAACTCGACGTAGCCGCTTCGTTAAAACCTGAAATCGCGTTAGCATCGACTTTTCGCGTGAGACAAGTCTCTCTCTCTCTCTCTCTCTCTCTAATAAAGATGCCTGAAATGAAATTTTGAAAAAGCGATTTTTCTCTCAAATCTCAAATTTATGATGCCACGAACACGAAATAAAAAACTTGGAGCACTCGATCTTGGTGCGTCATCGCTACTCACGCTCACGTATCGTTCTTTCTGTCGAGACACCCGGTATACGCGCGATATCCCGTAACCGATCCGTACCATCGACGCTCGATACCTGTCCTGGCCATACAACGCCTCTCACGTAATCCGCGCTTCCTTTTGTTACATACCGCGTGATTATTACATGTTACCCTACCACATGCGTGACTCGGCTTGGCTTGGCTCGGCTCGACGTGGAAAACATGACTAAAATCGTATCTCCTCTCCACGAATACTATTCACGTAAACGAAACTTTGTCCATAATTCATGCATCGCAATTGAAAAGATGTGAGAAAGATATCGGTACAACGCTCGAAGCGTGCACGCAGCGAAATTTCGAGCTTGCTCTCCAGACAGATCGATGCCTCCGACGACGTATGCACCGCCGGCTCGCCCGCTCACAACAGTTTTCGCACCCCATGTTTCAGCGCTTCCCCTCACAATAAATGCAGCCGTCCGGAATCGCAATTTTATTCGTAGATGAGGATTTCGCAGCGAGGGGAATTTTCGAAATATCCAAGATGGAACGGTCGTTTGGTCGAGAGCAGCGTTAAGATACATACAACATAAAATACGATCGTCCAAGTTTAGTACGTTCGCTCTTTGGCGAATAGTACAATCGAATACGAATCGTGGCAATTTGCATAGTCAAACGCGCATATCGACTATCTCTTAATTTTCGGTTTCGGGCCGACCGATAACGATAACTTACCTGACTGATTATCGGATCGCGCGCGCGTTAACGAGATGGCGAATCATCGTGCCCGCAGGTGAATCTTCGGTCTACGTATTATAATTTCGCGTCATAAAAAAAACACTTGCCTCGCCGAACGATCTCCGTTCCCGTTCCCGTTTCGATCGAGAATCGTCGGGTGCCGTTACGCTCCGATCCCGCGGAACCGCCGGCGATCACCGGCGATCACCGGCGACATCGGCAAGTGGCACACTTACCTGCGATACGCGCGAGCAGCCTCCGCCGTGTACGACGCACTAGCGCGAGGAAGCGCGGCGTGCGCGCGGCGAACAATGACACGGGCGATCGACGGGCGGGGGCGGGAGGGAACAGGGCTTGGTTCTCCGATTCACCTTTCCCGAAACGGAGCAGAAGCGGGAGACGGTCGAAACCAGCTGCGCCGTGGCGCGTAGTAACGTAGCGCGTACGTACGACTCTCGCACCCTCTCTCTTCCTCTTCCCAATTTCTATTCGGCGGGTGGATCACGAGACGACGCCGTACGGGACAGGGGCCACGGTTCTCGTTACCCGCGCCATTTTCAAATAGTCCCTCGAGAAAGCGGCCGCGACGATGGCGACGGCGGCGGCGACGTTGAGAAATTGCGTATCGCGAGTGACGCGACGCGACGCGACGCGGACGCCGCCCCGGGACGAATTCCTCGTCTCCCGTTCTCTCTCTCTCTCTCTCTCTCTCCCCTCGCTTTCCGCCTTCCTTCTATTCTTTCACCGCGCGAATAATCGCGAGACGACGAGCGGATCGCCCGGCAACGTTACCGCATCGAATACTATCGCGGCACTGCCCTCGATATTTCTATGCACCCGCCGTTATGGCCGACCAACCGCAACTAGGAAAAGCGGAGTTTCTCTCGTGACGCAATCGGACAAGCACGCCCCGTTTCGTCTGCATTTTCTCCGTCAGGCGGCGTCGCGAATGCGATCGACATCTATCACGCATTGTCCTATTATCCGATGGGTACGTACACCGCTCGTCGGTGATTCCAAGGATCTTGTGGACGTCCTAACTTATCGGCCTGATTGACCTCTGTAGGAACGATAAGATCTTTCCGTCTATTATTGTCATTTGTATCTGTCTGGACAAATATATAATTCTAAACACAATGTGTTACAAATAAAGAATCAGTTATTTATTATTTTTCTTATTCTATATTACTGCTACTGGGCTCCGAGTGTCAATGGGCACCTTTTGTCATTATTGATCTTATCGATCCTGCAGGTCGATAAGTCAGGACCTCCGCAAGATCCTTCGAATCATCGACGGACAGTGTACAAGGCAGCCGATTATATCGAGAATCGGTAAATGCTCGACAACATTCGCGAGATATACATTGAAATAGAGTAATCTTTCATTTTGTCGGACACAGATTCTTTTTCGGCAACAAAATTCTTATTTATTTTATGATTTTATGTATATGCATATATTAACACCCACACCTCGTATCGTACACTCGTATTTTACTAATGTCGACCTCGAGTGTTTCTCAGTAAGAGATACAGATGACAGTGACACAGCGAAGCGTTGCATGATCCTCACCAATGTTAATTAACGAGGATGAAACGACTCGCTGTGTCATCTGTCTCTTGTTGGAAAACGCCCCTTATTTCCACGAACGTTCGTTGCGATCAACGACAATGACAAAAAAAAGTTGCTCGTTATATCTCTCGAATCATTATCGGTACATCTAAAGCACTCGTACATATCCTGTTTAAAGATACAAATAGAGACACAAACGATTCGATCAGTAAAGATATAATCTACATAATTTAAAGTGTATAAAAATATCGCTACTATATTTTTATGTATCTCGTCGTCGGAGGCAATGTCGAGATCAAGAAATTATCGATAAATGCATTCCGTGCCGCAGAGTCGAACGAAGGAATTATATCATCTCTATAACGCATATTTGTGAAAAATGTCTTCTTTCGAAACGAATGCTTATTCGGCCTGTCTTTTCGGGGACAATGTACCGCGACGTATACGTTGTTGTTCATAGTGTTCGTACCAGCTGCGTGCGATACAACGCGGTATGCACGATGAGGAGGCACGAGGTCGAAGGGAAAGAGGAGGATATCGTTTACGATATTCGACGTGGCGACACGCGAGAAACTGGATCTGCCACGATCTCGCGCGTGACTCGGACGTTCGTTCGTACGAATCGGATTTTCGATTATACGGAAGAAATGAACGTGGATGGGAATCATTATTTACGAATGGAAAATTATCGGATTGACAGACGATTCTTGATCGAGCTTTGGCGATCGAGTGCTAAGCTCCTCTGATTCACGATTCACGTCCGATTGCATTCGCCGATTGCGACATGTGCCCGATGATATGTCGATGTTATATAATTTTGTGATAATACGTCGTCCTGGTGTTGCGATAAGGTCAGTACATCCCGGTTATCACGTTACGAAGTTAAACGAGCTTCTTTAGATTCTGCGAAACGTGATCGACACAAGGTCTCTTCTAACATCTTCTGCATGATTATTGTTAGTCTGTAGATATACACATTGATTTGATTTTAGTACTGTAACTTCACTAAAAAATTAATCGGTAATCAGTAATAATTGACTTTATTTTGCACTGTAGGTTAAAACTTGATTGATAGAACTTATAGCTAAATGTAACTGATGATATTGCATACTATAATTATTTATTTTATAACTGTCTAAAATAAAGTTTTAAAACTATGTTATTGTATAAAGATATAATTTTGATTTTATGCACTTGATATGAGATATCGAGTTTCTTGAAAAAAATTTATGTTATATATTAAGAGATGTATGCGTGTATAATATATATATATATCAACTAATAAAACAGCATTGTGCAATAAATAATGGCAAGCGAATCTTGGAATATCTTGGTAACGGGAGGCGCTGGTTATATCGGTTCTCATACAGTGTTGGAATTGGTACAAGCGAGCTTTCAGGTGGTGGTAATAGACAACCTTATCAATGCACACAAAGGTGAGATGTAACGAGCTAAGTGGCAAAAAATGATATGTGATACATTATACACACACACACACACACACACACACACACACATATATATATATATCAATCTGTCAAATATAATGTATGAAAAAATATATACATTAATTACAATTTATTTTTTATTTAAACCTAACATTCTCTATTGATAATACAGCACAATGCATGCAAATTAACTATCTAACAGTATTCTAATAAATCGGCACTGTTTTGTCATGTATAACTTTTACAATTTATAAATATAATAAAAAATTTTTAATTCTTCAATCTATCTTTTTTTCTTATGCTTACAGATTCAAATTCTGAGAAACCAGAATGTCTTCTTAGAGTGGAAAAATTGACAAATAAAAAGATTACATTTATCAACTGTGACATCACAAATGTCAATGATTTAAAAAGTGTGTTTCAAAAAGTAAATATACTTATTTGCTCATAAATTTTGCTGATAGTCTATTATTAGGTGTACAAATTAATTCAATGTCTTTACCTTCGTACATTAAAACTTTTTTTTTTTGTGAATATTGAGTTTCATGATTGATGTCAATCATGTTGGGACAATCTACCAGGGATAATTTACAATTTGTCTTTTGGAGTTATCGTACAAAACCCACTTTTCGTTAGTAAGGAATTTGTGGAAATTGATTAAGAGGTAAAGACAAGGAATTAATTTGCACACCTAATAGATTCAAGTATTCAGATTTTTATTTTATTGCAGCATACTTTCCATTGTGTTATACATTTTGCTGCATTGAAGGCGGTTGGTGAATCATGTCAGAAACCACTAGAGTACTATCAGGCTAACGTCTGTGGAACAATAAATTTGTTAGAAGTTATGCGAGAACACAATGTAAAGCGTTTTATTTATTCGAGTAGTGCCACAGTTTATGGTGTACCTGAGCAACTTCCTTTAGTAGAAGATATGAAAACTGGCAACTGTACAAATCCATATGGAAAGACAAAGTTCATGGTTGAAGAAATACTAAAGGATTTATGTGCATCAGATGAGGTACATATAATATACTGTCTTGTGATTCGTTTTAATAAAAAAGTTACTTTTTAGGAATTTTCCGTTATATCTTTGAGATATTTTAATCCTGTTGGCGCACATTCCTCAGGTGAAATTGGAGAAGATCCCAACGGTATTCCAAATAATTTAATGCCTTACATTGCACAAGTTTCTGTTGGAAAAAGGGATATGTTATATGTTTATGGCAATGATTATGATACACCTGATGGTACAGGTAAGAGTTTTATATTTTTTTGATTGTCAGAAATATGACTATGGATAAAATTCTTTTAATAAAACAGCATTATTATGCAAATAGTATATATTGTAGAAAAAGAAAGAGAGGTTTATGATGATTGCAGTTAAAATCCTTTTTTAATTAAATTTGCAGGTGTACGTGACTATATTCATATTATGGATTTGGCAGTTGGACATATGAAAGCTGTGATGTATCAAAAAATTCATAATCCAATGGGATTTAAGCCAATAAATCTTGGTACTGGAAAGGGCTATTCTGTGCTTGAAGTTATACATGCGTTTGAGAAAGCATCTGGACAGACAATACCATATAAGATAGTTGAACGTAGACCAGGTGATATTTCGGCCAGTTACGCAGATGCTAGTATCGCTAATAAGGAATTAGGCTGGATTGCTACAAAAAATATGGATGACATGTGTAAGTTATAACAATAAATGAATAGCAAATGATAATAGCTGCTCATATTTTTTGTATTTGGATATTCTAGAAATTTATCGATATTCCAGGTGCAGATACATGGAAATGGCAACAAAATAATCCAAATGGTTATAAAAATTAATAAACATTATGCCCATTATGCCTAAATAACTAAAAGAAGCTTGAAGCTTCTAGCTTGCTATTACATTTTGCCTTCTGCATATCATTGAATAGATAACGAAACCATGGTGGTATACAGTTACCAAAGTTTAGACCAAAGCATAAGAAAAGTAGTTTTTATCTTCTATTATATTAAGTGAATTTAATATGATGAGAATTTATATCTAATAAAATCTAACCTGGAAATGTTTTATTGGATATGTATTCATATAAAAATCTGTTAAATATATTTTAAAACTTTTTGCAATTTTTTTTGCATACGTTAAAACTAAATTAATTTTTATTATCACAATACAGTGCCATTTTAAATAGTAGTACAATATAATATAAATTAATATGTATATAATATCTACATGTGTGTGTGTGTGTGTGTGTGTGTGTGTGTGTGTGTGTGTGT
>JANQDE010000012.1:3248733-3286669 GCA_037157785.1 Cephalotes varians | reverse complement strand
TGTGTGTGTGTGTGTGTAAAGACAAAAATACTTTTATATATACATCAAAATGATATAAAATGTAAATGATTGTAATACATAAATAAAAGGATACACAATTTGTTATTAGAAAAATTATCTATTTTCAACATTTTTTGTTATTTAACCTTCAATATCAATATCCAATTATCAATTTTCTATTGTGTGTAGAATATAAGTTGTCGATAATAAAATTAGATTATAATACAAATATGAAAAAAGAAAAATTTTAATTATTAAAATTGTTATTTCGATTTTGCAAATTAATTTTATTGTTATCAATAAGATATCAAAAAACGATGTTCTTGATGAAGATAGTAGCAGATTTATAGACCACGCGATTCTATATATCTGTCAAATTTATGGTCCGACACTCCGACGTTGCGTGTTACGAGCCAATTTGAAAACCGATCCATTGTGTGATCACTGAATCGAAGAAAAAAGAAAGCAGAAGCAATAGTTGGCTGACAATTAAAAATAATTGTCAAAATAGTGCTGGGATTTACACAGCAGGTTAGGATCGTCTATTTGTCATCAGCTGATCGGGACCTGTCTGTATTGAAATGTTTGTTCAGACTCTGATCATATCTAGTCGAATCGTTCTGTGATATATCTCGTGATAATCGTGCCGATAATGGACCCGTTGAAGAACGAAGCGCAGACGGAGGCAGCGCTGATCGAGAGTCTGTCCGCGGACCAGAATTCGAGATGCGAGTCGCCGAAACGCGGCACCACGCTCTCCACCAGCACTAGCAGTTTCGAGGCACTGGATCCACACGACCCAAATCTGAGTCGTCTGGCGAACACAATGTTCCAGAAAACGGGCGAGTACCTGCAGGAGGAGCTCACCGCTACTCACACAGACTATCGGCTACTGGAGCGTCTAAACAAAGAGACCATCGCCAAGTACATGGAACTGAAGATTATCTCGTCGAACGTAGTGCAGTCATTGGATTCGCTGAATGACAAGTATCAAAAGCTACAGCCGATCCTGGATAATATCAATCAGATTGACGACAGTGTCAGCAAATTGGAGCAAGCTGCATATAAGCTAGCAGCATACTCCAAGCGACTTGAAGCCAAGTTTAAGGATCTCGAAAAAGATACGAAGAACAAATAAAGTTGTAATCATGAATATGTAAAGCATTGTATCTTTATGTATCTATATATAATAGGATAATTATGTCCTAGGCAGCAATTATATTACAAATGAATGATTGTTTTTAAATATACATATATAAGAGAACAATTATGAGAAAAACATGTCTTTTTTTACATTATATTTATTATATTTATTATATATGGGACCTCTTAAACACACTTACAAAACTTCTATAAAATTGTAGTTTGCTTTTACATATCGTACAATATCTGACTTTTATAATTAACTTATTGATTAAAAAAGATGTATCTTATTTATTCTAGCCTAATCTTTTTTCTGCAATATATTAATAAATCTCACAAATGTGCCTGCGTAACGATGATATAAGTGTAGATATAATTAATATGTAAATCAAGGACAAATAATTATATTTAACAAAAGAGATTTATGTATATATTTGTTATAATATTAATACAATGAAAAGTATATTTATCACCTGATATAGAAGATAGATTAATGATTCAATATATAAAGTTGAATTTATTTCTAATCTTGTTAACAATAATTTACTGAAATATAGCTTAAATATGTAACAGATGATATATGTGTCTGTGATTTGCTAGATTATGTATATGATAATCCTTTATCGGTAATTATTTTAAGTATTACAGAATATTACATATTTATGACTATATAAATTATGAAGCATAACACAAGTGAAATATTCAGGTTTCGTAACTATAAAACTTCAACAGTGCATTGTCTCGTCACACTAAAATGTTCATGTCATGAGTAAGAGTCCAAAACGATTAATTCCAATACGATCTTTCAAGTATCACAATACATCTTAAACGATCATAATAAAAAAAACTATTCCTATGATTTAATTGCCGATAAAAGTTGAAATTCTATAAATGATGTTTAGCAGTCTAAGAAATTGCCGGCCATCAACAATTCCAGAGCAATCTCGGGTGCAATAGGAAATTCTGGTATTTCTGTACTGCTGTTTGTATAGCGCACTTTGTAAGTAAAATACATACAGACCTTTTGTAATACGTGAGACCTACGAAAAAAGACATTCATTCAAATAATTATTGCAATATATATCAAACTTATTTTATGATTTTAAAGTGAAAAAATAAACATTGTATCTGTTAGATCTTTTATTATATTTACGGGATTTCTCGAAAATTAACTTCATTGGCTTCGTTTTCTGCAAATTGACCAGGACCGCTTAACATTGCTTTGATAGTGCCGCTCGTTAACGCATGTTCCCGTTTAACGATAAACTCATGGCCGTCACTACTGACTAGCTTCACGTACATTGCGTTTGGTCCCTCGCAGCCTCCATAAACGGGACTACCGTTTTGCTAAAATTTTCAAAAAATCTATCGAGTTATTTGTCATGTAAATAGACTTAACAAAATCTTATATATATATATATATATATATATATATATATAATTTAAAATATTGTACAATTAGAAGAAATAATTAAATGTATAGCAGGATAAAGAAAAAGAACCGTCTCTAAAAAGCAAAATTGAATTTGGAAAAATAGGTACCGCATGCATGTCTTTAGACGATCTGCCCTCTTCTTCTTCGGTCTTATTGACACTCGCTTCTTCATTGTGCTTGATCCAAAGAAAGATTAATGTTAATCAATATTTTACCACAAGCTTTTAACTCTCCAGAAAGGGAATGATAATTTTAACATATGACAGCAACACAACATGTACATGTTTATCATAGACATTGTTATACATCCTGATTACCATGCAGAGATACACGCATGCAAAGAAAATTGTTTTATACATACCTTCTCAGCCTGCATGTTTACATCGGTGGACATGTTTGCTGTTGTTGTGTAAATATCCTCCTAAAGCATAACAATTCAAATGTACAAAAAATATACACACACAAGGTACAAAGTACAAATAATATAAAAATAGATAAATTATATATGTGTAAAATAAACAGTGACTAAACGGAAACTATTATTTACAAAATTTCAAGAAATACCAAATCATTATCGTTTTCATAGACATAATTAGAAGTATCAAATAAAATATACTGTATGTTGAAAGATAATAATAGGTTAAGTTGCACGTTGAACAGTATTTGAAATGTTTTGAGAAGCACTACATTTTACACGCATCAACAAGAAATTATTTTCTAATTTTAAGCCGGTCTTGCGCTTATATTTCTCATCGATCGAACAATATAAAATGGGAATAACTCGCTATTAATATTACTGTCAACTGTGCTACTCGCGCTATATAGTTATTATCTAACAATAATGTAATATAGTTGAATAATTAATAGAAATAATTACAAATTATTTTTATGAACTATTATTATTTTTTATGCTCGTCAAACTATCATGAAATCGTTATCTACCTTACAATAAGAAATTAAATCAGACTTCCTCACGATATAGTGTTACAGTGAGCGCATCAGCTGACGATTGCCAATGATATTTGACAATCTTGACACAAAACTCCACATGACAACGACACTAACGACGACTACCGAAACATTAATGTACCGAAGAAAGCGAAACCACGAGCGCGAACGGTATGCTCTGATCTACCGATTCACATTATGTAAAATGTATTTCAACATGTTTCGCTTATGTGACTACAGATCGCGTTTTGGATATTTATCCAGAGCACCTCCACCACCTCTAATTTTGATGAAATTAGGCTCATTCGACGCGTTTTTACATGAAACGAAAGAATCTGGCAGAAAAAAAGTGTAGTTCTGCTTCGTGAAGCGAGATATTAATCATTAAGTTTGCCATTTTTGAGGTTACAAAGGCTGCGTTCGGGCAGACGCTATTAGTGCTGAATATCTATAGTGCACGTATCGTGCACTATAGATTTTCAGCGCTAATAGCGTCTGCCCGAACGCAGCCAAAAGCTGTCATACCGACATAAAGGTACCATTACATGGGAGCATCAAGCGTCGAGTGGTGTCACGCGTCGCGTTAGGCCGATATTTCATGTGTCGTACGACAAGGTCTTTCAAGCTTGTTGATTGGTTGTAGGATGGAAAGGTTGTCGGATCTCTCTGTCCTGTAGCCAATCAACAGGCTTGAAAGACCTTGTCGTACGACATATGAAATATCGGCCTTATTCGTTGCGTCACGAATCAACCAATGAAAATATCCCATATTTGTGCATCATTTAGGCCTTGTATACACACTGAAATATAATAATACTGGAACGAGCGCGGGCGCTAGTGTCGTGAAATGACAAAGAGGGTCTTAAGTGATATCTTTGTCTCTTTTTAGTACAATCTGGCCAAAAGTTTCTTTGTAACGTTTATTGGATACACGTAACCATCGTTTATAAAACGAGACTGTACGATCCCCACTATCGTTTACCACACATGCGTAGTATAGCTTAGAGAAGGCTAAAGATACCACCTTGGACGCTCTCTCTCGGATCACACTTATTCATAGGGTCGCGCTCGTTCCAGTATTATTATATTTCAGTGTGTATACACGATGCAAGAAATTGGTCCAAGATCTTGAACGGAGAGAGGATTAACCAATCGCATTGATCAAGTGACCGAATTATTCAAATGCGATTGGTTAATTCTCTCTCCGTTCAAGATCTTGGACCAATTTCTTGCATCGTGTACACAAGGCCTACTAGTAGACACATAAAAAAACTAGATACATAAGTTGCGCGAACTTTGCTTTGCGGGTGGGCTCCGATAGCCCACATCGTTGATTGGCTAATTTAAAATAAAATTTTTCGATTGGTGGTCCAGCGGAAAAACTCTAAGCACCGGGCGGCATGAGTGGATGTGTGTTATCGAGATATGTTCTAAAGCCTATATCAGACTAGAGATTGAGATTGAGATTGGATTGATATTTAACCAATCAGAAGAAAGAAAACCAATCTTAAGTTTAGTGAACTTTGCTTTGATTGGTCAAAATTCAATCCAATCTCAATCCCAATCTCTAGTCTGATACGGGCTTAATGCCGGGTCTACAATGAGTCGGTAGTCGGTAATCGGTAGTCTTAAGATCTTATCCAACCAATGAAATGGCTGTATGGCGCCATTTCATTGGTTGGATGAGATCTTAAGACTACCGATTAGCGACTACCGACTCATTGTAGACCCGGCTTAACGGGACCCTTCCGACTAGTTGCTTTGCCGACTTGAACGCGTTCACTATTAGCGCAATTTAGCGCTGAAAATCTATACTACACGTCACGTGTGCTATAGATTTTCAGCGTCTCCCCGAACGCACCCATTATGTCCAGAGTGCAAAAGCTATGTACATGGACGATTAGCTTGTTGCACGTCTATTTTCTGTACTTTTTTAGCCGAAACAAATCATAAAGGTTAAATGAACGTCTGGTATTTTTTATGATTTTCGACGTGCCTTTTAACAATGATAATAATTGTGAAATAATTCAAGCTCATTTGATCATTTTATGAATCGTTTCAATCCAGGAAACATTAATTTTTTAATTGTAAAAATTCTATTAATTCGTCGAATTGTATGTGATCCAACTGTCGCTGGTTCATCTCGCACACAGGTTGGATTATTATATATATATATATATATACATTTATCTTTTATTAATAATTTATATAATAGTTTGTTCAATTTATTTTTTTATATCCATAAATTAAGAAGAAAAACCTTGTTAATTTATTTTAACAAATCTAACTCTGTTGATTATTGTACTTGTATATAATCTATAAATAAAATGAAATTGTTAATTTTTTTGAAAAATTGTATCATATGTAATTTTTTAAATAATTAGTTTTTCTAATTATTGAGCTAACTTATTTATATTTTTTATTAATTCATTTTTTAAATATTTTGTTTCTATACGTATATAAATTTTTATCACGTTTATGTGAATTTTATATTTAAATAAAATATATTGATTTTTCAAGTATTTTTTGAAGCATTTACTTCGAAATAAAATTGACAATTTTATTTGATGCAACAAATTATGTTATTAATTTTGTAAATACTATATAAATTTTTATATTATTATTTATTTGGCAATAAAGCATTAATAAATTATTGTAACAATTATATATAAAATTAATAAATAAACATAATTATTGAAACTCTTATTAATTTTTTGACAGTTATAGGAGGAAGATATAATAAATTGCAGTGATTAATTTGATGGATCATCATGGCTATTTTTAAATCAAGACAAACTATCTATTTATTGAAAACAATTAAATTATCCAGATAACGTAGAGCTTTTTTAAATTACACAAAACATAAATAATGTCCTTCAGAATGCGTTTAGCTCGCAGCAGGCCAATTAGACTTTTGGGAAATATAGCCATGAAATGTTGGGCTTTCAGTGGAGCATACATCCTCGTGTGCTTTTTTTTATATTGGTTGTATGGTGGGATTTTGGCTTTTGTCTTGTTGTGTTTTGCCACAACTGGTTTGTATATATTTTTTCTTATAAAAAACTCTATTTTCTAGCAAATGATTTTACTACTAATTAATTTAAAAATTTTTATATTAAGTTAAAGATGTTATAAGAATATATAAGAATTGTTTTATCCTTATAGGAATACTCTATCATAGAGAAGATCAACTTCTTTATCATCCAGAACTCCCAATTCATTCGAGAGTTTACGTACCAGCTCCTTCAATATTTAATTTGCCTTATCAAAGTATATATACTAGAGCTGGAGATGGCACAATGCTGCATATGTTTTTTGTTTCTCAACCAGAAGATAGAATGAGGAAAGCACCTACATTACTGTTTCTTCATGGCAATGCTGGCAATATGGGCCATCGGTATTCATTATTTTATTAGATATTAATTTGATATCTATATTATCTAATTTACTTAATTTATTCAGTATTGTATATGATCTATCGTTTGTTATAAGAAGAAAATTAAATCATACAATAATAACGATTAACTGAAAATTTTTACAAATTTCTTTAATTATACTCTAATTATAATACAATATTATAAATAATATAAATTATTAAAAATACTTTATTAATACTGTATCTGTAAAGTTTCTATATCACTTAAGAAAGAACAAAAATAAGACAAATTATTATAAAGTAAGTTATATTTATATAATAATAGATTGTATTGTGATACATATTTTAGATTGCAGAATATAGTAGGATTGTATCATAATATTCAGTGTAACATTCTAATGTTAGAATATCGAGGATATGGCCTGTCACAGGGTACTCCATCGGAAGAAGGCCTCTATATGGATGCCCGAGCAGGGATAGATTATCTGTCCAGTAGAACTGATATTAATACCAATGAAATCATAGTATTTGGTAGATCACTGGGTAAAGGATCTAATTTTATTATTTGGAATTTTTATATTAATTTTCTAATTTTTTTAAATTTAGGTTTTATATTATATTGATCTTTATAATAATAAGAACACAAAGTTAATCTCTTCTGATTATTGATTATTGTAATGATTAAATTTGATTAAATTATAATTTTGATAGGTGGAGCAGTAGCCATAGATTTAGCTACAAAAGAGGAAAATTTGCAAAGAATTTGGTGCCTTATACTTGAAAATACCTTTACCAGTATCCCAGATATGGCCGCTTTATTTGTAGGATCTAAATTTTTACAATATCTACCACTTTTTGTATATAAAAACAAGGTGAGCAGAATAGAAAAGATTTAAAATATTATAAAATATTTATACAATTGTTCTGGTTCTCTTTTGGACAAATTAAAGATTTTATAAAAAATTTATATTTTGTATTACATTAAAAAGTGATTAGCAAATCTTTCTGTATTATTAGTCTTTAAAATTTATGCATTCATTTATTATATTTCTATAATTTCTTTTCTGATTTTATATTTTTTAATATTTTCCTATATTTTTATTTTCACATGATTCGTCACATTTTCATACTTCTCATCTCATTGCAGTATTTATCTATCCTGAAAGTTCGCTCAGTCACGGTACCCACTCTGTTCATTTCTGGTCTGGCCGATACATTGGTACCACCCCGCATGATGCAGAATCTTTATAAGAATTGCCGAAGCACATACAAGCGTATACTTCCGATCGCGGATGGTACACACAACGAAACCTGGTGTCAACCGAATTATTATCAAAACATTAACACCTTTCTGACCGAACTCAGGGAAAATCCACCTTCAAGGGTAACGTCTAGTCATTGGCAAATCGATAATATTTAGTGATAAAACGTTTTTATTATTGTTCATTAATATCATAAATATAAAAGTAATTTTTAAAAAACATAAAAAAACTTATTCAATTGAATTTTTTCTACTTTTTGTAGAAATTATCTTCATGCGTTGCAGAAACAGAAAAGTCAATCTTATGATTCTCAAATGTGATTAATAATTCTCACATACAAATCAAGTTATAATTAAATTAATTAAATAAGAGAATTTCAAGTTATAAATAAATTAGTTTAAGTAATGTAATTAATTACTTAAACTTAATTAGTTTAAATTATTTTAATTAATTAAATTGAATTATTCATTAAATTAAAATAATAAGACAAATAACACGTCAGTAAAAAATAGATATAATTAAATATCTCAAGAGATTCTATAATATGTGAGAATATATATGAATTAAAAATTTTTTAATCTGAAAAGTTAAAAATATGATTTAAAAATATGTGACCAGAATATTATAAAATATAAATGTATTTATTAAAGTAAGTTTTGTGACTACCAAAGTATATACATGTGACTGCAAAGATACAATTTTTTATATATTTCTTTCTATAAATCAATATGAATTGTATTATTATGTATGTCATTGCAGACCGTTCCTGTTACAATAAGTACTATAGTAAAAAATTAGAAAATGATTATAAATTATGACAGCTAATCTTTGCAAGATACAATTTTTGCAAGAACAGCATAAATTATATATTATGTAAGGTGTATGCTAAGAATATAATAAAAAATACCTTTTATATTTTTTCCCAATAACAACCTTCATGTTTTTATAAGAATGAAAAGATTTAGAATTTACGATTGATTCGTCTTCTTTTTGCGGTCATTCTTTGAATCATTAAAATGCCGATTATCATTAGAATTGCAAGCAGAGCGATTACTGTGGCCAAAACAGCAATCATCCCAGGACCAAGTTTGAATGTCACAATCTGTTTACTAGAAATACTTGCAACATTAACAGTCATTCTTTCTGCAACATGTGAAAATTCTTCGCAAAAGATTTCTCCCTTCCATTTGTACCAATGAATCATCCTTTTCTTGGCTAATGGAGGTGGATCAGCACATCTAATTAATGAAATATAAAAAATAAGGTACATTAATGAATGTTATTGAATATTCATTTATGAATGAGTTTTGCAATAAGAAATTAAAAAAAGACAGATTAATTTGAAGATATTAATTTGTATATGTGATTTTGTTATGAATAAATAGTAAATTAAATTAATTGTTAACTTAATAGTATTAATTTAATTTATCGAAAAAGAAATAAGTTTAAATTCTTATAATATATTTATGATCAATTCTAAAATATTCAATAGTATTAACTTAATGTAATCACCTCAAATCTTCTAAAAGACTGGGGTTCATAATGTAAAGTTTTGGGACTATTTCGTTCAACATCCATTGCAATGAGCAATTGCAAATAAATGGATTTCCTTGCAGATTAATAAGATATTTTAAATTTGAAACGTTTTTGTTGTAAACATTTGTATTAAATAGCTTTGATGGCAAGTGAGTAAAGCGATTATTGCTCAAATCTAACTGAAAAATAAAAAAAAAGATCATGCAATAAACATGTTTTTTTTTTAAAGAAATATCTTTTGTATAAAAAGCTTTTGTATGAAATACTTACAGAACAAATGTTCATATGTTGAAAAACATTTTCGTCAATTATGTTCAATTTCGTATTACTCGAAATAGTCACATTGATACAACCATTTTTCTTCTCCTTTAACATTAGAAATGTTTCTTTGCCAATCTTCGCAATCGTTTTTGTAAATTTTACTTCAAATATTTCTAAATTCAATTCAGACCGAATTTTTACATCTTTCAGATGATTTCCATTGACTTTAAAAATTCTTAAACTTGGAAAATTTTTAATAGAAATAGTTTCAGGTATTATTGTTAAATCATTGAAGGATATATCTAGCGTTTCTAAACTTTTCAGAAAAACATCCGGAAAGTCTGATAAGGAATTTCTACTGATATTTAAATTTGTTAATTCTTCCAGCAATGTTAAATTGTTATATATGTTAGAAATGTTATTGTTTTGAATGTTTAGGATATGAATTGATGATTTTTTAAATGATACGGTATTAATAAAATTGTTTTCCGTGTAAAGTTCCAATAATGACAATGGAAGATTTTGAAAATTTAGAGAGAGAAGGTGATTATTGTTAACGCGAAGAATCTTCAGATGCTGCATATAAAGTAATGAATTGACCGGGAGAGTGATAAATTTATTAAAGGAAAGATTCAAGTATTCCAACTCCGGCATACCATCAAGAAAATTCTGTAAAGTAAATGAATTTAATAAAAGTGTGTGTGTGTGTGTGTGTGTGTGTGTGTGTGTGTGTGTGTGTGTGTGTGTGTGTGTATATATATATATATATATATATCTCTCTTATAAAAACTATATATTAATATATATAATTTTATTATACGTATAAAATTTTAATTATATTATACACTTATATTATATAGTATTACTAAATTTCACTGAAACTTTTTTTGTTGTCAGAATTAAAAGTTTTATTGTTAAAATTATTGCATTACCAGATCAACAAGATTGTTGTGAGATACATCAAAGACTTTTAATTTTGTTGTTGCATTTTCTGAGTTTTTCTCCAAATTAATGATGTTATTATGACTTAAATTAAGTTTGGAGAGGGAAGAAACTGTATCTAAAATAGAAATATCGAAGCCCCAGAGTAAATTGCTAGAATAATTTAAATCTTCGAGCTCGTTTAGATTCTTAAGAATGTCTGAATATATATTATCCAATTGATTTTGAGATAAATCCAATCTTTTTAAATGTTTCAGATTTTTTAGTTCATTTATGGGTAGAAGTACTATATTGTTTTTTGAAAGAACAAGTTTATTTAGTGGTCGATGCTTATCTAGTGTAAGAAGAGCAAAGTTAAGGACTTCATTAGTTCCTAAGTCTCTGTCATGACAATCAATAACTGGTCCTGCATCTGTAAAAACAACGATGTATAATGTTATGATGATATTTATGATTTATATTACTAATCGTACTTCATATTACATTAATTATGTTATATTATTACTTATAATAACAATAATACTAACAAAAATATTACCATGTATTTATTGATTTTATTTATTATCATTTATTAATTTATTAAATCTTCTTACATAAACTTTTTTTGAGAAACATGATACTAACATTTATAATTAACATTAGTTAATAATATAATAAAATATCATATATTTATTATTTTTTAATCCATTTCTTCTTTTTATTTTTCTCCCGATAGATTTTATCTTTTTTTTTTTAACTTACTTGAGGTAGAACATATGCAGATTTTACATATATCGCACAAACATTGGTTGCACAGAAATAAAAGCAATAATGTAATAATATTAAACATCATGATATTCGCACCGTGATTTCACACGCAAGCAATCATTATCACTAAATGATTGCACATTTAGTCACATAGTAGATATACACCTACTATAGCTATCCCGATAGCATATCTGATAAGTGCGTCAACCATATGTCTATTACATACTGCTAATCTTGTCATGAGGTGCAGTATATAATATAGGTGTGATAGATTTCATTTAATCAAATATTGACTCATAATTTCTTGTAATTATGCAGTAATAATTTTAATTTTTCATATATTTTAATCTATATAATCCATTTAAGAGATCAATATCTTGTTTTAAAAATATATTTTAAGTTACTAAAAATGACAAAATTCTTTGTATCAAAAAATTTTTATTGAATAATATTTGAAAACATTGTTATTATTTACATAATTTTTGCATCCGAGATATGGCATTAAAAAAATATATCATTATTTATTATTAATTTTAGATATTACTTATTATTATTAATATTACATGCTATATTTATTAATATCATATATCATCAATATTAACAAGCAATTATAAATATTACATTTACATTCAAAAAACAAATGAATATTTCTAAACTACTTAGACAATTTTGAAACAATTTTAAGATCTCTTGAAGAAATCTGTTAATGTGGACTGTTTTTTTTTCATTTTCTCTATCTTAGCTTCCTCTTTCTTTTCTTTTCTCCTTTCTTCCTCTTTTTCTTCCTCTTCTTCCGAACAACTTACATAAACATGTTCTTTCTTTGTTACAATGTATTCGCCTTCTTTATAAGTTCTATTAATTAACTTCAACACTTTCCTTTTGCCATTTTCATGTTTAACTTTTGGTGGGGAAGGACTTTTTGGTTTCACAAGAGTTTCTGATTCTGTTTCAGGAATTGATTCCTCCATCTCTATATCACTTTGTATTTCTGAATCACTGGAATCATTTTGTATAACAATTCTCTTTCGTTTCTTAGCAATTTTATCTGTTTCTTTGCTTCTGTTCCGTTTTTTTCCATGTAAATTCTTCTTTTCTTTAGTTACTTCTCCTTTAATAAATTCTTTTTTGACATTATCATTTTTCTTTTCCAATAATGTTGTTTCTACAGATTTTGAAGGAGATGTCAGCTTTCCAAAGAAATTATCCAAGCTTCCCTTTTTTACAGAATTATTTTGGGGAGATACTTTTTTAGGGGCAGAATTAGCCATGAAACTTTTATTTTTCTTAGTTGAATTTTTAATCTTTTCTGTAGAATCTTTAAAAAAATCTTTATCTTTTTCCACAAAATTTTTATCCTTTTTCACAGTATCTTTTTCCTCTTTTGTCAGTCCTTTAGCTTCCTCCATTAAAGTTTGATCGTTCTCTGTTGAATCTTCATTCTTCTTCATTGAATCTTTTTCCTTTGAAGAGTTTTTATCTTCTTTCATCCAGTCTCTATCATTTTCTTGGAAGGATGATTTTAATTTTTCAGGACTTTTTGATTTCCCAGTCATATTAAATAAATTATTAAATCCATTTTTCTTTGCTGTCATTGAATTCTTTTCTGTCTTTGATGGATTTATCGAATCTATAGGTTTTAAATTTGTCATATTTTCCATTGAAACCTTTTTAGCAGCTGTACCCCAACGTAATAGTTGCATTTCTTCATCACTTCGCTCTTTGCAGGCATCACATTTTATTGCACTGTACTTTACATCACCAGAACCAGAAGTAGCAAGCAATTCCAGATCTGCAATTGGTTTGTGAACGCTGTAGAGGTGCTCCGAGATAATTTTACTGAATTTTTCTTTAGCCTTAGATATATCGGATTCTCTGACAACTTCCACACGCATTCCTTCATCTTTTAAGTGACCTATTAGCAAATATGTGCATTCAATGTTGTTGTTTTTATATTTGTCATAGAATTCCCATAAGATTTGTTTTGCTCTGTTAACATGGATACATAGTTCTTTGCTTAGCCATTTGTAAGTGACCTAAAAATACCATTGTGTTATATATATATATATATATATATATATAATACAAACTAATAAAAAAAATATATACATATAGGACACACAATGCGGAATACGTTAATAGATTGCAATAGAATTACCAGCTTATCATCATCAAAAACATAACCGGCCACTGTTTCTAAATGCTCGTTCAGCGCTTTCATAATCATTTTTCAATGATTTTATGTTTCCAATGTCAGTTAATTAACAATGGCTGCAGTCAGAATTGCTTAAAATATAAGAGCTGCGTTCCACTTGACGCAACCCGACGTTCCACAGTTCGCAATGCTCTTAAAATTCATCCTTGTTTATCAAATGTTAAATAAGGATGCTCGTGACGTTGCAAGCGCCAAGTGGGCACAAAAGAAAGCACCAAAGCCACTCTTTATTATGATTGGTTTGTACATTTAGAGCAGTATTCACAATCAGATCTTAGGCCCGGTGTCCACGATGCAAGAAATTGGTCCAAGATCTTGAACGGAGAGAGGATTAACCAATCGCATTTGAATAATTCGGTCACTTGATCAATACGATTGGTTGATCCTCTCTCCGTTCAAGATCTTGGACCAATTTCTTGCATCGTGTACACAAGGCCTTAGCCTTAAGATTTAATCACACTAGCGATTGTCAATTGGATTGCGATTGTGATTGGCAATTAGCGATTACTTTTCAACCAATCAGAACAAAGCAGTCACCGATTGAGATTAATCAGCCATTTAGAAAACGTTCTATCTTATAATCGCAATCCAATTGGCAATCGCTAGTGTGATTAGACCTTTAAACCGATAAAATGTTAAATTCAATTTTGAAAACAAACTCCAGAAGTTTTATTTATTAATTGTACAATTCATTATTTTATCAATTTTTATATATATATATATATATATATATATATATAAATTAGATATATAACTAATCCTTTTTTCTTATTTATAGCTTTATTTATATACTAATTACATTATTCACTTATACTGTAAATGTAATTATATTCATAGATGAGGGACATAAATAAGCGGAAAAAATTATACGCATTACACGCGTATTTACTTTTCTTCCTCTTACTATGTCTTTTCCAATTTATTCTTCCTTGCAATATTTTTCTTAACATGTTCCAACACCGATGTATCCTAAAAAATGATACGTATGAAAAAATTTGTATATATACAAAAGATAATTGTATTATAATTGATAATATAAATGATATAAATGTGCAATATTTAATTTATACTAGAATTTGAGTATGATCGAGCACTATTTTTCCATTTACCTTGGCTGTAATAAGTAATGAGCAATCGTTTGTATGTATATATTGGATGGTATAAACACCGCCGTTGGAATTATTGTCTCTCATAATTATTCCGTTAAAATTGCGGTCATTTGCTGATTCTGTTAAATGGATAGACACGTTCCAGATTCTGCTAACTCCTTTTATTAAATTCACATTTTCCCGATAAAAATTATAATCACGTACATTACCAATCAAAATATTAACTATGCAAATGGAAACATTTATTAAAATTGATCCTCTATTTAAATTATTTAATTAGCATATTTCGCCAATTATCATTAATATCTACCTTCTGGATTTGATTTCTTGCTCACATTTGTCATGCAGCTTCTGATCGCATTTATTACATCCACGAGTTCACACATTCTTTCCTCTAACTCGATATCTCTCAGATGCTCGAACTATTAAAAAAGGAAATGAGAATAGAAAATAAATAAAAATAAATTATCTAACATGTATAATAGCATTCAGAAGAAAAAAAAGAATGAGAAAAAATTATATGAAAAAAGGTTGATAATACGAAGATTATTTGGTTCACATACTTCATATGGCATAGGATAGGAAGTTTCAAGCAACGAGGCGACTGACAGAAAACCTGGGAGTCTCTTCTTGGCGAGTCTTATATACAAATCATCTGATAGATAGGGTGCAACAGGTGCAAGGATACGTAGTGACACTTCCAAGCATTTCGCGAGAGTGTTGGAATGTCCAGCGGAATTGCTGCTTTTGAATCCAAATTTTGTACCCTCCTATGTATAAAAGAAAATATGAAAATATTTTTTTAATTAAAATAAAGAATTTTATTAAGTAATTTAAGCAAATTAAGATTAATTAAATATATGAACCATGATTATTATTATAACAATTAAAATCTGAAAATTCTTTACATTCTTACAAAATTCAGAAAATTTATATCTCAAATTTTTTTATTATATTCTGTTAAATAGTACTTATATCACGTACACAGCACATTTATATCATACCACATAGAAATCGCAGAATTCATAGTGCAGAAATTGACGAATTGCAGCGATCGCTTTATGGAAATTTCGCTTGGAAAACGCATTGTTTACTATTGCCACCATCCATGATAATCGACTCAGAATCCATCGATCTAGATCATTCAAACTTTCTTTTTCTTCATTTTCATGTTGTTGTTGATGCTCCTTTGTCATTAATAATACGTATTTGCTTGCCTGCCAGATTTTGTTGCAAAAATATTTGTTTGTCCGACAATCATCCACATCAAAACTAATAGTATGACCTATAAAAGGAAAAGAGACAAGATTCTCTCTTTCCTAAAACTCTTAATTTGCTTACTCTTAATATTGCGTGCACATAATGATAGTCTCAAAGCATCGGCACCGCAATCTGGTATCCCCGTGGAGTACGATTTTGTATTAACACGCAGTGTTCGCTGCAATTCTTCGGCATTGAGGATACCCGCCGCGTAACTACGTCTTGCTTGCTCGTTCAATTCCTGCGTTATAATTATGTGTTCTAAGATCACTCATTTAAAATAACGACACATCAATTTTTAAAAAATAGCTTCAGTTTGTTGGTCATTAATTTTTATTATTTACAGAAATTATAAGAATTTCTATATTGTAAATATATTAAAACAAATATAAATGTTTTGTAATTTCGAAAAATACTTACTTCGAAAGTACAACCATTGATAATATTTTCTGGCAAGATGACATTGCCGGAGCTCTTGGACATTTTTTTGCCATTGCCATCACACAAGACACCATGAAGTAATACTTCCTATACACATAATTTATGCATAATTTATAATTACTAATTATATTATCAATTTAAACACACTATTTCTATAAAGAAATTGTTCCTGTACATATTATTTTACAGTAATACATCTCAATGTAAATGGATCACATTACTTAATATGCAGGAGTTAAGATTTATATTTAATATATAAGAGTTAAAAGAATTAAAATTCTAACACAAAACATCAATGAAGAAGGCAGATATAAATAATTTATTGTGCATGTATAATTTTACTTTAAACGGCAAACGCTGTGTCAGTTCCAGACTTAACATCACCATTCTCGCCACCCAGAATACGAGAATATCATGACCAGTTTCCATCAGTGTCAGCGGATAGTGTCCCGCCATATCCTTCGTCTATAAATTTTTGTGATATATAATATTTATAAAATTACATTTAATAAAATGTTAATATACAGATGAATGTGTGTGTGTGTGTGTGTGTGTTTGTGTGTGTGTGTGTAAAGACCAACATTTTCTGGCCAGCCAAGCGTGGCAAATGGCACAATTGTTGAGGAAAACCATGTGTCGAGGACATCTGGGTCCTGACGCAAGTTCACTGTGTCTCCATATTTCTCTTGTGCACGAGAACGAGCTTCTTTTTCGGATCGTGCGATTATCCACGTAGTGCTATTGGTGGAGAAAATATCACAATCACTATCGTTGTCTTTACCGTCACCATGAATTACGGAATACGCCGGAATGCGATGACCCCACCACAACTGTCTCGAAACGCACCAATCCCTAAAAAATAAGTTTTTTTATTAAATATTATAGATTAAATATTGCATTTTTTGTTATACCCTCTTTGCTTGATTTATCCATTTTTATTTATTCATCTATTTATCTACGTACTTATGTATTTATTTAATAATTAAACGATAATAAGTTTACTTGGTGTTTTCGAGCCAGTTGTGCCACATTTGTTCGTGAATGCCGTCACTCGGATCAATTTTCAAGTCACCATTTGCTACAGCTTCGCGCGCTCGCTTAGCCATTGTAGCACAGCGCAAGAACCATTGTTCTTTTGGTAAATACTCGACCACATCATGTGTGCGTGAACATAGTGGCAGTATCATCCGGTGATTATCTTCGACACCTCTCACCATACCTCGTATAGACAATTGGTTCATTAGTCTCCTCCGTGTGATGAATCTCGGTATTCCCTGTGATAATTTATTATTAATAATAAAATGAGATAAATCTTGTACAAAGTCACACCTTGAATTCTTTGCATGCATCTGTCATGTTGCCATCTTCATCAATAACGTTAATAATTGGCAAGCTATGTTTTTTGGCAATATTGTAATCTAAGCGATCATGTGCCGGTGTAATTTTCACTGCACCTGCAAAACGAATACACATTCATTAATAACTAATAAAATAAACGCGAATAAATAAAATAAATGATGAATCAATCAATAATTGAGTAAAAAAATAAATATGTAGCATTAATTATAATATAGATGAAATTTTTACAATAATTTCTAAAAATCTTTCTTTTCATTTTTGTTTCTGTTTGTGATAAATATGTGTAAATTTATTTTAATTTATTCTAATCAGTTTTAATTTTTATAAATTTTTACCAGTGCCAAATTCTCTTTTGACTGAAGAATCAGCTATGATGGGTATAAAGATCTCTCTTATGGGATGTAAAACATGCCGACCAATGTATCTCGAATATCTATCATCGTTTGGATGCACAGCAATCGCCACATCTCCGAAAATTGTCTCAGGTCTAGTCGTTGCAACTATTATTTCTTCATCTGCAAAATAACAATAAAAAATTAACAAGTTTGCTGGAAAGTTAAAGCTAAAAAAGCAGATTTTCAAAAAACATTGATTATTTTTATTCTCTTTATGTATATTCTCAATATATTTTATAGTTACTTGAATCTCTAATTGGATAGGCCAACTTGATCAACTGGCCAACAGTGACCTTGGTATCGTAGCCAGGTAATTGAAGCCGCATCTTGCCGTTCACAACAAAATCCTCCACTTCAATTTCTGAAATTGTGCTGCGCAGTGCTGGTGACCAATTAACAAGGTCTCTGGCTCTGTATAATAGATTTTTCTCGTATAATCGTATAAATGTTTCCGTCACTGCCGCACTATGACTCTAGAAAGTACAAACAAAAATTCAATAATGTAACAAATAAATATAAAACAACGATAAATATAATTGTAATAATAAATATTAGTATATAAATAGCAATAGAAAAATATAATACTTCATCGATAGTAAAGTATTCTCTGTCCCAATCGAGCGTAGCACCGAGAGCTTTCAACTGCTGTTTGATAATTGCAGCCTTCTCCGTCTTCCACTGCCAGATCAATCGCGTGAACTCAACACGGCCTATGTCGTGTCGTGTAATGTTGCGTGTATGCTGCAATGTGCGCTCCACTATCGCCTGTGTTGCAATTCCTGCATGGTCCAGACCTGGTATCCACAACACTGGATGACCTTTCATTCTGTGCCTGTGTGTATGTGCGTGAGCAGTAGAGAAAAATCTATAATGGTAGGTTTATCTATAGTAAGTAAATATAGCGCAATAAAAATTGCGTAATATATAATGTATAACAATATAGTATTAAATAAATATACATGTATGCATTACTAATATATAATTCATGTATTAAATAAATTTAATAATAAAAAGTTTAAACATAAAGCACATATATTATATTATTATAGGATACTCTCTAGACTCTTGTATTCTAATATCATATTACATTATATTCTAATATCATTGTACAATTACATACATGTCTTGACAAAAATATTTTGCTGAAATTCTCCCTGAAAAAAATTGATCCCATTACGTTATTATTCCACCAATACATATTTTCAATTAAATTCAGTAAATTTCATAATATATATTATTCCAAAAAATTTCAATAGTACACTTTAACCTTCTTTATATCTCACAATATTACATTGACTTTCATAAAAAAAATTATGATAGTATATTATGAAATCGATAGAATGTAAAATGAAAGTTATTGAAAAATTACATTTTAAAATAAATCATAATTTTCTTGAAAGTCAATGTAATACTGTGAAATATAAAGAGAATTAAAGTATACCTTCGAAAAGTAATAAAAAATTTTATTTAAATGATAATGAAAAGATCAATTGAGAGAGAATTTTGACATAAAATATTTCCATCAGGTTTATTATATTTATTGTATTATATTGTATTGTATTGTATTGTATTATATTATCATTAATATGATTAATATCATTAATATACTTTCTTTCTCTCTTATAGTCATTATATTATATTAATATTTACACACTAACCATCTTGCCAGAACATCTTGTATCGTAACAGTAAGTGCATGTCCTAAATGTAATATTCCTGTAATATTAGGTGGTGGCAATATCATACTGAAGGGTTCTTTGGCTTCCTCTTGTGTACTATTGTGCGTCCTCTTCACTGTTCTCGATGATGCAAAGTATTTATTATATTGCCAAATGTCATACCAGCCTTTTTCTACATCCTTTGACTTAAAAGTTGCAGGAAAATCTATATTGTAGTATAAATTTAAAAACTATACAGCCAAATATTATCTTCCTTTTGCTATTAAATTTTAATTAACAATTTTTTAATTTATTTGTTTGAGGATTTTAATATATGCAAATCTGTGAAAAAGAAAAATGTAAAAAACGCAAAAATACCTGCTAATCTTTTATTATTGCATGATTCAGTTGCAGTTGCATTAGAAGAACAATAACGTAATCTCCAAGAGCAACGATTCGCATGTAGAAAGGGATACTTGAACAATGTACGTTTCATTATTATTAGTTAAATTCTATTTGTTAGAATTTTAATGAAATATTATAGAAACAGTCGAAAATTGTGTTTGTGAAAATTTTATTAATTGAGTAGCTATAGATATCTTTCGCTTTCCGTATAATTTACACTTCTTCACACTTTCTAATTGCGGGAATATATACTCGACAAGACATAACCTAACCTCAAGCTTGCTGTATCTATTATGACTAATAAAATAAAAAATAAAAATTCTTAAAATATATTCTTATTTTTCAATATTGCTCTCTATCTGTGCTTTTCTAGTTTTATTCTTTTAATAATTAATCAATTTTTTAATTTCCGAAATTAGCAAAATATTTACAATCGGTAAAAATGTAATAACTTTGTTAATAATTATCGACATAAAACAATTTTTTAATTTTTGATGTTATTCGTTGCATGATATTAATAATTCTATATTAATAATTAATAATTCCAAGTATATAATCAAACTGAAAGTACTTGCCCACATTTGAATAATATATAAGAATATTATAAAACCTTGAGTTTGATTTTGAAGTTTACAAGAGAAATAAATAGAAAAATACGATCTGACTGTACGCTAGCATTTATGCGATATATAGGAATTTTTCATAGTCATTTAAGTATTTTCTCTTATTTTGGAAAAGAATTTTTTTATTCTGTATAAGGAAAGCAAAAAAATAGAAAAATAAGTGTGCATTTAGTCAGTAATACAGACGACTCCATCATCCTCTTAAAAATTATACTTGAAATATACATTAATGATACACACACACACACACACACACACACACACACACACACACACACACACACACACACACGCGCGCGCGCGCGCACACACACACACACACACACACACACAATATACATTCGCACATCGTACACAGATCTTTTACTCTTCTCAACAATAGTTATTAAATTTTCGGCAAATAGAAATAAAGAAAAATTAAATGTAATATCATATCTAAACTCACGCAATTAGGCAAAAAGAAAAAAAAATGTAGAGATCATGTTAGACAATATGACAACAGAAATTCTTTTCAAGATGCAAATACCCTTCTTAAGAGAATGGCATAATGTATCATTTCCATTAACATAAGCAATAATAAAATCGAATGTTATCTATATAAAATAGAGACAACAAATGTAAATATAAAAGCTTCTTTATATATTCTCATAATATCACAAATAAACTGTCCTGCGCGCGTATCCACAATAATTATAATTATTAATTATTCTAAACTTAAAATGCTTCAACTATTAAATGCAGTAAAATGTCTCTATTTTATGGATATCCTTTTATTCAGGAACAGCAATTCTCTGAACCAGAATTCTGTTTTTATTGTATATTCACTATATAATTGTCATATAATATATAGAATGAGACGAATAAAAAAATAATGCGCAAGAATTTTCTTTCGTTTATAATCGTCGTCGTTGAAATCGAATTAGAGATTGAGGAAAAAAATTCCATATTAGAAGAATTATATCATAATCTTTTAGTGTAGCTGACGCTGCAACAGTTTCTCATTCTCTGCATGTTGCTCCGAATAAAGATGACCGCGTAGCTGCAATAGACCAAATGTTTCCGTTCCACACAATTTACAAAAAGCAGCCACGTTTCCCATTATGCGTGCATCTCTGACAAAAATAGAGAAAATATATAATTTTAATAATATATATAAAAATAAAATATCTACATACTCATAAGCAAGACGCTGTAATTGTGAGAGATGAGTCAGCATCTCTTCTGTCTCTTTATTTGTTTCACGTAGTTCTAACGCTTTATGTAGCGGATATACGTCACATTTTCTAGCGGTTTCTCGAATGGATGGCAAAAAATGTGGTCTGTTATAGCGATTCCACTTATTGCTGAGAGGATCGACCTCATCATCCTCTGGATTTCGTGATTTTCTTTGTTTGTCTTTCAGCTTGAGCAAACCGTGTTTGATTTTATTTTGACAAAGTATAATATCTTCATCATTGGAATTATTTAGTTGCATTCCAGTATTCATCCAATGGCGCAATTTATTTATCTGAAAAATTGATTATCAATGTCATCACATTCTACTATTGTTACAGAATAATGATAAAAAAATAAAGTAATAGTAATAGAAAAATGTTATAATTATAATTATGTTTATAAGTATAATTATTGTTACAATAATCTGTCTATAAAATTAATGGAGAATTTGATTTAAAAAAATGAATAATCTCTCTTAATATGTCTCTCTTAATATAGGTAATCTCATGATTTTCACTGTACTTGTTATGAAATTATCAGTTTATTGTTTATAGAGATGATATACCTCTTTCACATCATCCATCGTGATTTCTACATCAAATTGAATTTCTATATCATGATCAGGAAATATTGCCTGATTAGTGCAATTATTTTTCGAGCCCAAACCGCATAAAGCTCCCGTATAGTAAGTCCTACGAGAATTGCATCTCAATTCCATACGCGGTGCAAAACTCAGCGCGAGCAATGCCGTGAGTCCAGGAATATTTGGCAGAAAAGTGGTATTTCTCAGTATTAAAGAATTTTTATTGGATTGAGTAGTGTTCTGAGCGACTAAAAGACGTCTTGATTGGTTGAGATCATTATCCAAAAGGACAGAATTGACGGAATTCATATCTATAATTATCTTTTTCGATCTTCCACTTAATGTCAATTGGATCAATTCCATTTCTAAGGGAGAACATGGACCTTGAAGTTTTGTGCTAAAATTGCAATCTTCTTCTTTAGGTAGATTAGGATACTAAAATCATTAATATAAAATTAATTTATGTATTAATTTTTCAACAAATTAATATAAATTCAGTCTATACAAAATTCAACTAATCTACTTACTTCTAGTAAGTGATATTTGTCATATTGTTCTTCTTCATAAAACTTTTTCTCTTCCATCGACATTGCGTTAATATTACTAATATTTGCCCTTAAATCATGATTATGCTTTGATAAGTAGCTTTCTTCCCTCCTCACAGCATATCCTTTTTCAATCAAATCCTCATTAACATTATGTTTCTGCCCTTTCTCATTAACAACAATCAATTCTAAATTAATAACACTATCAACAATCGAATAAATTTTTCCCAATTTCTCTTTGTTTTCCTTGATTTGCATCCCAAAATAATTTTTCGATCTTTCTGACCATTGACCATAAAAATTACTTTGATTCGAAGGTCGCAAGAAAGCCAAATTGCAACAAAATGCCAAGGAAGGAATTTCTAAGATTGTAGTATTATTAATTTCTCTTAGATCACTAAATCGTATTCTAGAGAAACGACCATGATCGATAAAAAAAATATCGACCAATTCTCCGATTTCTGAGATATATTCCTTAATTATAGCACGATGGTAAGTCAAAGAACCTTCCTCTTCTATGGGAGCAGCGACTATGGTCGAGATTTTTGGGATAGAGAGGAATTTTTTTAAGGGATGCTTATTGAGGATTTCTTCTATAACTCGTAATTCATTATGAGTGATATCGTCGTCAATAGTTGCCCAGAAATATCCAGGACTAATAATCTAAAAAAAAATATATATATATATATGTGTGTATATAATTATATAAAATTACAAAAAATGAAAAGATATTTAATTAACAAAGAATAAATAAAAAAGATTTTTAATATATTAATAATTAGATAAATAATCAGTTTATTAATAATTAGTAATCAGTAAGCATACATTGATTTAACATATTTTAATTATTATAAATATTTCTTTAATACAAAATAAAAAGAGCATATATAAAAAAAATTCTTTCAACTCTAATATTCTTTACTAATTTATAAAACAAAAGGAAACTTACAGTTCGTATAAATAGAGGTATGAAAGTTACATCAAGTTCTGGTAACTTCACCCTGATTTTAGGAACATCACTTTTTATCTTCCTAAAATTTTTGCGAAAAAAAAGAGCTCGTTCGAATTTATGGAAATCATGATGTCTCGCCCTTTCAATTGCTTCTTTTATATTCAACAACTTTATTTCGATTGGTATATTGCACTGTCTCATCATGATTGCCTAATAAATAAATATGTTACTAATATATTACTAATTATTTTTAGAATATTTGCGAATTCTTGTGTTTCTACATATAAATTTAATTTATATAAAATTACAATTTAATTATATAATTATTCTTATATATTATTATTATTATATTTGTGTATGTATATTATATATTTTATTTTCATTCATATTTCAGACAATACACATCAAAAATTGGGACATAAGATGACTTTTAAATGTGATAT
The DNA here is from genome assembly GCA_037157785.1 of Cephalotes varians. Lineage (NCBI taxonomy): Eukaryota > Metazoa > Arthropoda > Insecta > Hymenoptera > Formicidae > Cephalotes > Cephalotes varians. The sequence goes on along the minus strand of JANQDE010000012.1, from coordinate 3,261,816 downwards.
GTAAATTAGATGTTTTTAAGACATCTTATGACCCAATTTTGAACAGAAGCTGTGATGTTATATAATGCAAATAATAAATTATCACCTGATAAACAAACTCTGATATGTTTTGAAGACTGTCGTCAACGGCTGTTTCTTTTTCGCGAAATTGCACATAAACACGTTGCGATCCATCAAAAGATACTGCTATCTGCTTTTCTAGAATTCCTAGATGTCTGGCAAAAATCTGCTGAAATTTTTTAGCGTACAAATATCCAGGTTGTTTTATTGGCCAACCTCTTAAATAAACTGTTTTCATGGGATCCAAAGCACCAAGGATCATTGTAATATTTTCTTTATAAATTTCTTGATTTTGTAAACGTTTGACAAAATAATTGGGATAGAAAGCTCCAGCAAGGATGACTTGAAGCGCGAAATCACGATCTGCACCTAAAAGTAAATTGGAAAAATGAATAACTGAGATAATAAAAAATGATAAAATTTAAAAAATAACAATCAAAAATTAACAATCAAATAATTTAATAAATAATTTAAAAAGAATTAAATGCTAAATAATTAAATATACCCTGCCAGATGACTTTATTTACTCCTATACTTTCTTTAATTCCGAACTTGAGCAATCTATTGGTGATATCGTTCACTAGAGCATCTAATTCACGCAAAGCTCTTAACTGGAATCCATTTCTCTGAGTCCATTGTCTCTCGGCTTGATAAGAGTTTAATCGACGATTCGCTTTTTCATTCTGCCACATCTTGTAAACGTTTAAAGTGGCAATGCAATCGCTATCAGAATCGTGGGCCCATTTCTTCCGAGTCGTATAAGAAGAAACGGTGGGATGGCATTGCTCCATAGAGAAGATATCCTTAACGGCCATGCTGGCTCCCAGAATAATAGCATCTCGTAAAATTCCAAAAACATGGCCTAACATGATTAATTTCGAAATTCGAATGTCGAGAGGAAGATTTGCCATTATTTTGCCAAGATCGGTTAAATTTCCATCAAATAATTGAAAAGAGTCATCTTCGTCTACTAAAGCCCCAATCTCTTTTAGGTTCAAGATGGTATTTGCCAAATTAGAGAGAGTAGGTGGATCAAGGGAGTGTGAAAGAAGAACACGTGGTTCGTCGAGATCAAGAATTTTGGCGCGGAGAACGACATTGGCGAGTGGGGCGCGAAGCATTTCTGGTGTACTGTGGTCGTCCAAAATATGCTGTAAATTTTATAGAAGAGTGATTTAATAATATTAATAAATATTACATGAAAGAATACATGGATTCTCTAAAAAATTACATGTGTATACATATCATTTGTAGATCTTAAAAAAAAATACTATGTACAATGATATAAAATTATAGTAAAATCCTTTGAATTTATATTATTTATTAAATATTAGATTCTATTAGACATGCAATTTTGAGCTCCATATAAGTTTTGTCTTATATCACAATAGTAGTATATTATGCTATATAATATTATTTACGTCATAAAATGTTTTTGGCACTAATCTGTACACCCTGCCATCCATTACACGACCCGTGCGACCAGCTCGTTGAATACAATTTGATTTACTTGCCCAACAAAGTTGCAAACTTTGATAATGAGTTACAGGATCAAATGTCAGCAGTTTTACGAGGCAAAAGTCTATCACTATAAATTATATACATATAATTGATCACTCTTTTCAATCATTAACCATCTTAAAATAATAATATTCACACTACATTACTTTATCACTATTTTTTAATATTATTTTAATACTTTTATTTCTTTTCAATTAAACTATTTTATTTTCTCAAGAATTATCGCATATAAATTATAGATATAAATTATCATATATTCATAAAAATTATATGTTTACCATATTTTACATCTGGCACAGTAATACTGCTTTCAGCAATATTTGTGGAGAGTATAATACGTCTATAACCTTCCGGTGGTGTTTGAAAAACGCGACGTTGATCATTATCATCAGAAACTAATGAATGCAAAATCGTTAAATCCCATAATTTATTTTGATGATAAGCCGATGACAAGTAATTATATAATTCCTCAATTTCATAAATTCCTGGTAAAAATATAAGAACGGTATGTCTCTGAAGCGAATTTGAATCTCCTTCGTCATCATTTATATCAATTTGATCTAGGGCGTTGATGATAAGTGTGCAAAAGTTGATCATGCTTTGAGTAATTTTTGGTTCAGTGACAGATACTTCTGGTATCTATAAAATACAAATTTATTATACAATTATAATAAATACTTATAATTATAAAAATTATATATGTATGTAATTATATATATCTTTATTAAATTATATAACATTTGTAAAATCTGTGATATTAATGTATAAAATTGTAATAAATAATAATTTTAATTTAACACAAAAATAATTAATACACAATTACACAAAATCATAAAATTATAAGTAATTATTAAATATTTTTCATAATTTATATGTACTTACAGTTCCAAGATCCTTTATCTCATCCAAATAATATATACGAATCTCAAAATTTCTCTTATCAGGAATCTTGATAATTGGTGCCGGGATTAATTCATTTCCTACTGTTGTAGAAAAATATCTCGCGAATTTCGTTACATTAATTGTTGCTGACATGAGAATAACTTTAACTTGTCCAGAATTTGTTTTTAATAATTTTTTAACAACTAGTAGAAGAAAATCCAAATGTTGATCGCGTTCATGAATTTCATCTAATATAATGTGTGTATAATCCAACATGTGTTTATTGTGGATCAAATGTTGGAGGAGAATTTCAGTAGTGCAATAAATTAAACGGGTTTCAGATGAGAATTCTCTTTGCATACCCACTTGATAGCCTACAAGACTACCAAGACGCCAACCTCCTTCTTGGCTCACTCTTTTGGCAATGCTTATAGCAGCGATTCGTCTTGGTTGCGTAACTATATTAATATTGTTATTTTAATTTTTATAATTTATATACATATATATTCTATAATGTTTATCAAGTATCATATAAATTATAATAGGATTAATAATAAAATTGACAAAAAATACCTATAATATTGCAGTTAAGTCTCTTCTTAATATTAGCATCAAGAATAAATTGTGGAATCTGAGTGGTTTTTCCACAGCCAGTTGGTCCTTGAATAATGACAACAGAATTTGTTTCGATTATTGAGAGTATTTTATCCTTCATGGATAGAGTAGATAAATCATTAGATTTTGGACTGTAAGTAAAACTGCACTCTCGATAAACTTTAGCCAAGTCTTCTACATAAAGTTTCTGCAGATTGTCTTCTAATTCTTGGAATGTCATATTTAACTCAGATTCCTTCCTATTCTCATCTTTACTATTCATGTACTAGACAAATATAAAAATATAAGATAGACAATCCTTCTCACACTTTTAGAATAAACATTTTTTTGATTTATATATTTATAATTTACATACACATACAAAATATGTGTATAAAATACATAATTATAAATACAAATTTGCTATGAAAAATTATATGTGATAAAATGACAATCCTTTTACCCTTAAATACTCCTCAGCTTCTGCTTCTGTATAATTTTTTATACAAGTTTTTTCCATGGATTGAATAGACATAAAATAATTGTCTTTTCCACTTGAGGAATCCATAGTATCAAAGCTTTTATATGATTTCTGATCTATATAAAAATGATATTACAATAATATCATAATAATTAAATATAATTAACTATGTTTTAAATCACCTGTGTTGGTGGAAAATTACAGTATCACTCAAAGATACATTAAACTAAGAGTTATTGGTCTTAATTCGATATGCAAATGATCTTGTTGAGTTTCAATTTTAATTATTTTTGTTATTGTCTGATTTTAATTATTTAATTGGGAAAGTCTGATAAATTTTCCATTTAATAGAATCCTATGCTATTTCAATATACTTGCTCATTGATTAATGATCAATGGCTGCGTTCAGCAGAGAAAGCAGCTTATACTTTTTATACTTTTAGATCTAAATTGAGATAGGACTATTCCTCTAGATCTAAAAATATAATCCAATCAGCACAAAGCGCTTACTAAGCTGCTTTTTCTGCTGAACGCAGCCATTACCGCTCAGCTTAGATTAGAGTCCATTTGATGCTACAATTTGTAGCAAAATTAAAGATGTTCCATCGACATATAAGGTGCGTTCCATTTCACGCATATGCGCGCATTTATCTATAGTATACGTTACATATATTATAGATGAACACGCGCATATGTGTGAAACGGAACGCACCTATAGAGTGCGTTCACGAGGACGCTATTTGCGCTATTGTTCATCATTCTATCTTTGTTTCACATCCATGGAGAATTCATATTCACAACTGATTGGCAGTTCTTAAACCCGTATCACACTAGAGATTGAGATTAAGATTAGACTGGAATTTAACCAATCAGAAGAAAGAAAATCAATCTTCAGTGAACTTTGCTTTGATTGGTCCAAAATCCAATCCAATTTCAATTTCAATCTCTAGTCTGATACAGACTTTAGCGCTGAAAATCTATAATGCACATACGTGTACTACATGTTGTACACAATGTAATGTGTATATTCGTATATTTTTTCAAGTGGAAGCTATTGGCAGCGTCAAAAATATTAATATTAAAAATAAAAACATTAATTAAATATTTATAATAAAAATGGGTGGCTGCGCTGTTCCATTGTAATTCAGCTGACAAAGGATGTACGATGAAAAGATTTCCTAGAAATCCTGAATGACAAGCTGTATGGGTAAAAAAATATTAACCGAAAAGATTGACAGACCAATCAAAAGTTGTCAATCTCGTGTCCAGACTCTGATATAGGGTCTCTAGGCTTATTGACATTGCAGAGCCATCTAGTAATAAGTACTATCATCATTAAATCTAGCCTCTACTCTCGAGAAGTTTCAAAATATTCACGAAGACTGACTGATAATGCTTATTAATTCTAATTTAGAATAATTTTTTCCTCATTTTTATACATATCGAGATAAACGCAATTGAAAAAGTATGACTGCTTTCGAAGGTATTTTTAACAAATTATTTGTGTTGTAACTTTAGCTTGTGTAAAATGTCAATTTGGTTGTGTCAATTTGTGCAATAAATATTATATGTTGTATCATTTCGTATCAGATTTATATATCAATTTTTCTTACGTTTTAGAAATGGGAGTTTTGCCGGAAATAGCAAAAGCAGTTGATGAAATGGATTGGACGTAAGTAAAGATAGGATCGAGATGTAATTTTATGATTTAAAAATTATCATATATTATATATCAAAGATTATCATATATTAGAGAAAAGAAAGATAATATTCTTAGTCTTAAAAGAATGTGAATTATAGATTACCGACAGATGTTCAAGCTGAAGCTATCCCATTGATTTTGGGTGGCGGTGATGTACTCATGGCTGCAGAAACTGGTAGTGGAAAAACTGGTGCTTTTTGTTTGCCTATTTTGCAAATAGTTTGGGAGACTCTTAAAGATTTGGAATCTGGAAAAGGAATTGGGACTGTTGTGGCTCAACAACGTATGTATTAAAGTTTGACAAAAGTGCAAACTTGTTATAAAATTTGTTGTTGAAAATTGTACAAATATTTTATTCTCTTATAGCAACACATTGGGGATTGAGCCTGTTTGATAGAGGACGAGCCATGGCAGTAACGCTGGATGGTCTAAGATGTCAAAGTAGAGAACAAAAAGAATGGCATGGTTGTCGTGCAAATAAAGGGATATCGGGAAGTGGCAAGTACTTTTTTGAAGCAACAGTCACTGACGAGGGTTTATGCCGAGTAGGCTGGTCTACATCTCAGGCAAGTATTTTCATAAGTTATATAACAAGTATCGTTTTAAATTATTTTTACTTATTATGATAAAAAAGATTCATTAAAAATGTTGTTTTTGGAATAGGCTGCCTTAGATTTAGGAACAGATAAATTCGGTTATGGATTTGGTGGTACAGGAAAGAAATCAAATGCAAAGCAATTTGATAACTATGGAGAGCCCTTTGGAATGCATGATGTGATTGGATGTTTTCTTGATTTGACAAAGGGCGAAATAAAATTTAGCAAAAATGGGGTGGATTTGGGTGTCGCGTTTACATTAAATGCACAGCAACAATCTCAGACTTATTATCCGGCTGTTGTATTGAAAAACGCCGAGATGGCCTTCAATTTTGGAGCGCAACCGTTTAAGTATCCGCCTCCAAACGATTATATGGCTGTATCTTCAGCTCCAAAAGAATCTGTCAAGTACAATACTGTTAACAATCAGAATTCATCTAACGAAAGTGGTAAATCAAAAAATAACGCACCTCAAGCGATCATTATAGAGCCTTCTCGTGAATTAGCTGAACAAACTTACAATCAAATTCAAAAGGTGAATGAGAATGAACTTGTATGTCAGGACTATGTAATATGATATTAAACTTTTTTATTTTTCAGTTTAAGACACACTTAAAGGATCCAACAATCAGAGAACTGCTTGTTATCGGTGGAGTAAACGTGAAAGAACAGATTGCTACTTTGAATTCTGGCGTGGATATAGTAGTTGGGACTCCCGGGCGATTGGAGGATCTCATACAAGGCGGTTATTTGTTGTTGACACATTGCAGGTATAATTTATCATTTAACTCAAATAGTATTAAGGGATAAATTAATATATTTTAAGGTTCTTTGTACTGGACGAAGCTGACGGACTATTAAAACAGGGTTACACCGAACTTATTGATCGTCTGCACAAACAAATCCCGAAAATTACGTCAGATGGCAAAAGATTGCAGATGATCGTTTGTTCAGCGACATTACATGCATTCGAAGTTAAAAAGATGGCCGTAAGTATCACGAGATGTATTTGCGTCATTCGATATAATTGTACAATTTATAAATAAGCAAATGTATATAATATATATTCGAATTTTATTATAGGAACGTTTGATGCATTTCCCAACTTGGGTAGATTTGAAGGGCGAAGACGCGGTGCCTGAGACCGTACATCATATCGTAGTGATGGTAGATCCACAGAAGGATAAATCGTGGCGTAACTTGAGGAATTATATAGAAACTGATGGCGTACATGCGAGAGACGAGATGAATAGAACAAATGATATTGCCTGTTAGATATTTACCACAATCGCTAGATAATATCCCATTTTCGCGCGATAAAAATAATGAGAGCGATATGATCTAATTATGCTCGTTCCATAGGTACGTTGTCAGAGGCTGTAAAGATATTGAAGGGAGAGTATTGCATTCGTGCTATCAAAGAACATAAAATGGACCGGGCATTGATATTCTGCAGAACGAAACTCGATTGTGATAATCTCGAAAGATATCTGAAAAAATCCGGCGGACAGCAGTTTTCGTGTGTGTGCTTACACGGAGACAGAAAGCCCGCAGAACGTAAGGCTAATTTAGAAAAGTTTAAACGTCAAGAAGTGAAATTTTTAATCTGTACCGACGTGGCTGCTAGAGGATTAGACATCACCGGTCTGCCTTTTAGTGAGTAATTATTTAGAGATTAAAATCGTTCAGGAGTAAGAACACGTTACGTTATTTTTGCACTATTTTTTTTTTAGTGATAAATGTGACTCTGCCCGATGAGAAGTCTAATTATGTACATCGCATTGGAAGAGTTGGTAGAGCTGAGAGAATGGGTCTGGCTATTTCTTTGGTTAGTAGTGTTCCAGAGAAGGTGTGGTATCACGGCGAATGGTGTCCTTCTCGTGGAAGACACTGCAGCAACACCAACTTGACCGATCAAGGTGGCTGTTGCACATGGTATAATGAACCTCGCGTAAGTTTCCAATATAGTCTGTGATTTCTCGAATCTCTCGATTCGAAAAATCACAAGACAATCCTTATTGTATATAAAATTTGATTATGATTGTATATAAAATTTGTATGATGAATATTGATAACTAACTGATACTTTCGTAGTACTTGGCAGAAATTGAGGATCATTTGAATGTAACGATTCAACAAGTCGGTCCAGACATAAAAGTACCAATGAACGAGTTTGATGGGAAAGTTACGTATGGCGAAAAAAGAATGGCGATGGGTATGTGATATCGTTTCTCATTATGTTACAACAAACAATCATTAAACATCTGTATTTCACAGGTTCTAATTATGAAAATCATGTTCAACAAATGGCTCCTGTTGTGGCCGAGTTGGCCGCGCTGGAATCCAGAGCGCAAGTTGCGTTCTTAAAGACGCATATAGCGGAGCGTTAAAGCGAAATACTTAATTAAGATATTTAATGGCTGAAATTCTAATCGAGTAGCGCAAGTAATATAGTTGGAATATTCTATATATTCCAATCGTAAATATTAAAGAAAATTAATTGTTACTTTTAATACATCTATTTAAAAATTTAGTTTATCATTGCTATTATTCTCTATTATTCTCTCTGTACTTATGAACATTTCTAAAACTTCTTTTGCATTTGTAAAGTCATTGCACAATGAAAATATAAATGTAAAAAATGAAATGTTTCTTTTTTTGTGCGATACATTAAAACAATATATGATATATATATATAGTTATATATATATATATATATATATGCTCTATAAAAATTAGATTGTAACAGTTCATTATCATCTTAGAGGCATCTGTCATTTATAGTGTAAGATATATGGTAAGTAGTTATTGTATCGTTACATTCTCAATAATTATATCATCACATCTTCATTTTACACATCATTTTAGTCACAAATGTATGATACATTGGCTTTCTCTTTTCGCTCTTTTGTAATTTTTCTGCGCGCGCGCGCGCGCGCGCGTGTGTATGTGTGTGTGTGGTTGTATCATTTGTGCATGTTTTTTTCTGTATTTAATTAATTTAATATATTATGTACGCTTAGAATTTACTAAATGACTTCTGTTTAATTACACATAATTTATACACATAACTTTTATATATTCTCGAAAGCAATGATAAACGACTAAAGTTATACAGTATACAAATCATACTGTTCTCTTCTTCACCGCAACTCGAATACAGCGTGATTTCGGTTTTTATTTTTTTTCGTTTTTAACATGTTAAGGTCCTATGTCTTGAATTTATCATGTTCATCTCTTCACATACGTAACGAACGAGAGACACGCGGCGTCTCTTTACATCTATAAAGATTCATTTCTCCCTTTCCTCATTCTCTCTTTTGCGTAGTTAATACGACGAATGTTAATTAAACCTTTATTCGCTAAATCAATTTATTAATTCATTAGCATTAAGACTTCTTCATGTAAACATTTCTCTTCTCGCCTTTTGTATTCAGCAGACAGTCATCACAGAATGAGAATGAAATATTTTCCTCGTAATCTAATAACACGTTTAACACAATCATGCATGTAGTCCCCATATACACCGTTTGAAATACACGCAATGCACACATTCGAAACACGCGATTAATTTAACGAATTGCATATATATTTATATGTATATATATATATATATATATCTATATGTATATATGTTTACTTTATATTCTACTTGTGTTTGTGCCACGATTCGCATATGAATGGCACCATCAGATATATAACGATATATATGCACGCTAAGTGCCTTTAACCATATGTGTTTGATCGTTTGCGTACTTTTACACGGCAGCATTATATATTTTTTCATCTGTAATAATTGCACTGTACGCGTACTATTGATTCACTTCATCTCTCTCCTCTCTCTTCTCTTTCTCTTCACAATGTAATTCCTCTCGACGGAATTACAAGCGGTGACGAGAGTACAAAGTTGATGGAAATCGTGGCACGAACAATATGAATTTGATTTCCTAACGAATTTCGCGAGTCCGCCAGTTACTCACATTGCGTTTGCTCTTACTCGACTTGTGTCGACTCAGTCGCTCTTAAATTAGTATAGCACTTCTTAAACGTCATCCTCGAAGAGATACCTTCTTTTACGCTTTCGCCTCTCTTGCACCGATAGTAATAATAATAATCTATCTTTAAGTCTTCCGCTAGACATCTTTCTAAGAGACACGCAATAACGAATAATTTAATCATTTAATAATACGAGAGAAAACGGGACACGAGGGGACATAGTTATATTGACGAGTTTGGTAATTTTCCTTCTTTTTTTGGTTTCTTTTCTTTCACGTTTCCTTCTCACACTTACGCGCAATAATTATGTGATCCAACGTTTTTCTTCTAGTGATTTGGATTAAAAGTGATTATCTTTACAGAACGACGTTTGTGCCAGTCTCTTCCGATACTGATTTTTTACTTTAATTGCATCTTATAATTTATTGGATATATTTTCTCTTTTGGTAAGATCAATCAACCCCATCTCTCTGTCTCTCTCTGTCACTCTCCTTTCTCTCCGTATATAATATCTCTCTTATATTTTAATATATACCATTAAACGCGCGGTGATGTATATTTAACGGCGATATTTTACGCTTTATAAAAATGTGGAGCCCAGCGAACCGCTATCGAAGACTAGAAAAAGTCAAATTCCAAATAGCACTGACGATCGTTCATCACACATATATCCTTATAGAAATGACACCATTTCGATTACTTAATTTCTAGAATAGATAACGCGCTCGAGGCACAAGTAGCTTCTTTCTCTTGCTTCTCAAATTTTCTCTAAAACGGCGGAACGATCTCACATTAGAAAATCATATGTTTAATGAGATAGCGAAAACATAACTTGACACAAGACAGAAAAAAGTTCAAGAAAATATAACATACTACATATGTATTTTTTGACTTTATATATCTATGTAGAGATCAGATTTAACTTCATCTTCAATTTATCTCCAAATTTATTTTAAATTAAAAATTAATTATGCGATAATCAAAGTACAAAAAACGTAAGATCGCTCCGCATTTTTAATTTATCTAAGAAAAGAATCGAATTTTTCAACAAATAACGAACAATAAACGAAACAACTCATGTGAGAAAAACTATAAAAAGGCACGATCCACTATGGAACCATGGTGGAACCATGATATAGATACAAAATAATGGAACATTTCCTTTCTTCTGAATGGAAGAGCGATAAGATAGTGCACTGGCCCAGCTCCGAAAGATTATGCCATTTGGACGATTTCATCGAAATATCGATTGGAATCAAAATAAATTCGCATTTTTACTCGTTCTATATATTTCGATTAATTACCAAATTGTGTGTGTGTATCGCTTTCCATACTTTTAAAATTTTAATAAATATAACGTGTGTGTGTATATAGAGTATACGTCACATATCGGATTAGATGATAACACTGCCAAATATACAATCTCTATTTCTGATCCCGTCGATGAAATCATCCAAGAAGAAAGTATATCTGACATTATTCCGCAGCTTGCTGTTTAAAACTAATCGTCTTATTTGTGACAAATGGTAACGTGGAATCGTAGCGTGTGCTCTATATAATTTTATCTCACGTGTAGTATTCTTATGTATTTGCTTTTATTAATTCTCGATAGAGTGAAAGACGCACTAGTATTTGCCGTAAAATTAGATTTTTGGTTTTCTTTTTTCTCGAAAAATTGCAAAAAAATTCACTCTTTCTCTCTCAAGATTAAAACATGCCATTATATATATTTATATATAAAACTAGGATATAAAATTCCACGATAAATTTCTTATAAAAGCAAAGTCGCGCGCTAATGCCGTATGGACATCGATCGTGATTTTATCGCGCTCATGTTAACTTTCGAGATTTTGTGCATAATTTTTAAAACCCGAGTCTGCAAATCTCGTTGACACAGAGTTACGAAGAACCCGTTCAAGCTGCTACTTTATCAGTAGATCAGCTTCTAACAATGACCGTCATGACAGTCGTCATCACGATATGATAATAATAATTAATATTACAACTATACATTTTTAATAAGATTCGACAATGCGAGGAGATTGTTTATCGAATAACAGCGTAACGATCATGATTCGTTCGTGATCTTAATCGTGGCACGCAACATCTAGTTGCCATATACAGTAGACATTTCGTATGTTCTTATTGGAAATGCATAACGTTCTCGAATTCCAAAGCTAATAGGATCATTGGATAATCATCTATTTTTAACTGCTTCTACTGCCAACATTTTATTATACAGGCTAAGAGAATCACATTGCCAACTTGGATTAGTGATCTTTAACTTCAATGCAATTTTTTAAAAAGATTAGTGATCTTTAACTTCAATATAATTTTTTAAAAAGATGAAAAAAAACATTGTGTCAACATTCCAATATTTAAAAAATATTTTTTCACGGTTTCCTTTTTTGTAGATTCCTGCATTGCCTCGCTTCTTTTTTTTCCGCATTAGAATAGAGAATAGATTAAACTAAAATTGTAGAGATAGCCGGATTAGCGCAACTGAGCCGCGGACCGCAAAATTCTGTTGATTATCGCAATAGCTAGTAATTATAGCTCCTTGTTAATAGTTAATTCAAATCTCCTTATATTTTCATTTACGTTACGCTAATTCCAATTCCACACGTCTCTACTTTCATTTTCGCTATTTAAGGCTACATAATTGGCAACGTGGTCCACAAAGAATATTGCTAAAGACGAAACAATAATGCGTTTCACGGACAACGTGCTGCATTTATTATCTTCCTTTTTTTATCGACGATGAGCGTTTGTATCGCGTAACATCGCATTGCTTTCTTATATGCCGTTCATTATCAGCTAAAATCACATTCATGATCACCACGAGACATTCGTTACTATCTCGCTCGTTTGTCTCGCTCTCGATCGTCAACAGGTGACGACGAATCGTTTCATCAATTCAATGTGGCTTTCTATTGCATTACCGGTCGCTCATCGCTTATCTGCAATTCAGATTACGAGACTCGCAATTTTGAACGGGTCCGCCGAAATCATAACGTCATCGCTTTCCCTCAATAACACGGGTTCTGACATTGTTGTATGTACAAATAATAATAAATCGGCGCAAATTACGATATATTTCACATACAGTATATGCATGCCCGTTTTTTTAAATTAAAAAAAAAATTTTTTTTTATGTATGATAAAAGAAAAGAAAACTTGTGCGATCTCGGCGTCTATGTATATATGTATATATCTCACGCTATATATACATATAATCACGGCCACGTAAA
>JANQDE010000012.1:3229242-3248518 GCA_037157785.1 Cephalotes varians | reverse complement strand
CACACACACACACACACACACACACACACACACACACACACACACACACACACACATCAAATGATATATTATACACTCGTAAATTCTTTTTCATGATTTATGAATAATAGTAACATTGTCCTTGCATGTCATCTTGCGTATACTCATAACATACGCGCACAATACACACAAAACGCACATACGTACATATACTGTGGCCAGTAGCATAGACAATTCGTCATTACGTGATTTCGATTTATCTCCTGTTCGCGCTAATTTCCGTTCGACGTCGCTACGTAAACCTCTCAAAATCAGAAAACAGCGTACCTGTTACTTCTTCTCTTCTATTATGAAAAAAGAGAGAAAAAGAGAAGAGCTTTAAGGAAAGAAACATAGGCATGAGAATACTAATTACTCATTATATTCGTTTCTACTTTGTGCCGGATGTGAACAGTTCGAGTTTCACGAAAGTTTTATAATAATTGCAGAGATTCTTTCCTTTTTTTGGCTTCTCTCTCTCTCTTCCTATTAGTTGTAATAAAAATAACGTTTCACGAACTTATAATAATGTTACAAACTATACTATAGCTCTTGTCCGTACTTACACATGTACTAGTACGACAGGTGCAAATGTAAACATTAAGATGACTAATACGATTAATTTATTTCATTTTTTTGTCAAATCAATATTTGCGGAAGTGATTTTTCTTTCCAATTCTAACTATAAAGATAGAATTCTTCGAATTTAATAATTTTTTATCCCGTTGCTAAGTAAATGAGATAAAACATGAGGCAAAGCATAGAGAGAAATTTTGCTTCGCGATGTTTACGACTTTTTGGTATCATACTTTACGTACTCGTACACGTACATCAATATTGTAGTATTGAAGTTACAGTTACGTAGTGTGGACACGTCGGCATGTAGAGGATGCCTGTTATGTAATGCCCCGAGATTCCTATATTCTTGTCGAGTTATGGTGAAAAGTATAATTGTCGCACGCGAGTTATTAATTTAGCAAGTCGAGCTGACCTACTGTTCTCATGTCACTGAATATCGAGATAAAAAAAAAAGATAAAATTGCGTAGACATTTATAAAAAAAGAATTGACCAAGATTCCTTACGTCTTAAAAACGAGACAAACTGAAACGTGGCCGTTTCAATTGTGCGATCCCGTCACAACAAACATATTAGACTATAAAATATTACAAAGACACAAGATTAACAAATAGTTAATAAAGAAAGACAAAAATAATAGTCGAGTGTATTGCAGTGTGTTGCACAAAACCCTCGGAATCTCGCTCATTTCGTATTTCTTAAATTTACTTGATTTGATTCGCATTATTTATGCGATAATCATGATGAATCGATGATCCTTTGTTTAAAGCATGCAAAAAAATTCTTTTAGAAATTGAAAACAAGATAGAGATGCATTGCAATTATGACCTGTAAAGATGTGTTATTGCTACTTAGTCGTAAGAAAAATGCAAGTTAAATCAAATTGAAATTTTACTATAATGTTTCGATTCTTGCTGGATGCTCATATCGATATTAATACAATAGCTGAAAAGTTAATCGAATAACGCGTGTAAAGTGTGTGTATGCGAACATGTGCGCAATTTTACAGGATTTTTTTCTGTTTCGATTACACAGAATCTTATAAACGACTATGAAATATACGACGATGTATATGTACATATGGAGAACGTACCAGCGATATTATATCGTATATACACATGCATAAATCCTCTAATGATTTGATGAACGATACACGAGCACACAATGATATACGCACATAAACCAAGGATTTCTAATTTTTCTAGAACAAGAATGAAGTTGGTAATTGACAATGTAAATGCGCGAGGACTTATTCGTCGAAATCTTTTTTTTTCTCTCCAATATATCGTCGTTATTCAAGCTAGCAAAAGTACATTAATACTAATTATTTATACATTATGTTATTTCTCCTCATGATTAATGCAATCGCGACCATCTTCTCTTGCCAAATTTTCAGACTTAATACATATCCCTCCAAAAAAATATATGTATATATAGATTTCTTTTTATAAAATTATTATATACAATTATAAATTTGTGATTATTCATTTTTAAATATTGTAGAGAAAAAAATATTTGATTTCCGCATTTCAATAGAGAGGAAAGTGACTGGAACAAGTGTTAATTAATTGTCTTCAAATGGCGTGATTCGAATTGCTTGATCTATGTACATACGTCATTAGCGCGCAAGCATTTCGTTAATTTTCGACTAAAATATATTAATGAAAACGAGAGGAAAGTGGCGAATGGCTTGTTGGGCTTGGTGTTCAAGTAGCGACGACGAGGAAAATGGGATGCAATTATAGTTGCGATGCGCAAGCAACAAGATTTCTTCGCACATTGGCTCTCATCTCATTTTGAGACAAAAAAAGCCGATTGAATGTTGGATCAAGAGTGTAAAAATTTGCACACGTTACCATGTATCATCGAGACGATTTCTCTGAAAGCGAGATGCGAATTTCAGGGTGAAAGAAAAAAGACTCTTACACAAGTCTTGAAACGCCGTGCGCGTGTAACGTATGTAATCGCGAAATTATACTTGCGTGCATAATAATAACGAAGAACTTGAATGTGGCACATTTTTTACGTGGACTAAAATACAAACGATTGCTACTACGGTAGCGCGCGTGCCTAAGTACAGAGAAATTAAAAAAGTAACTCTCGATTTATTACGGTATATATGTATATCGATTGAAAAAAAAGGGAATTCCATATCCGTGAGAGATCTCGATCGTAAGAAACATATGTTAAAACGATGAGAATCCATGGACGGTCACCCTGTACATATACTCGATACATAGTTATATAATTAAAACGCTCTTCGAAATACTGTAAAATCTCACAAAATACTCTTCTCGTAAAAAGGGCGCGGCTGAGACTCCTATAGGTCGAGCCAATGTAATAATAAAAAGAATCGAGATTCGGAAGTCGAAAGCTCAATGAAAGAAAATGAAGAAAGTAAGAGACGTGGAGATTCTAAGCGAGATGTACCGAGGGGAGCGAGGCAAAAGTATAGCGGAGATTCGAAAACGAGTAAGGAGGAAAGTAAAAAAAAAGATAAAAGTTCTTTTTTTCTTTTTTTTCTTTTTACCGGAGAGGTTCGCCTAAGTCTTAGGAAACATTCTTATTTCTAATCTGAACGATAATTCATGTCAAGAGTGTGTTGAACGAAGAGGATCGTCTTTCGAATCACATCCGGCGACGATGTTGGCCCACGCTTATGACAAGATTCGCGCGTTCCGCCACGAAGCGAAATAACGTGCGAGGAAAATAAAATTAACGAGGTAACGGTTACACACACGCACGATCAAACGGCGTGAGAGTTTCGTTGCCGCCGTCGTCCGGACAACGACGAGTGTACGTGTTCGGCACACTCTTTCATCTAATTCGAGAGTCGAGTGATTGAGAATATGCCCGCTTGGAGGGATCGCTCGTTCGTTCTCGTCCAATCGCGACACGGTGTTGGGACACGATGCGGGGCCGGGATCGATCGACATGTCGACTCGCGCGGTCATCTCGCGTCGTACCTCGCTCGTGACTTGACGCGAATTTATTCCGCGCGAGAAGGAACTCGCTTCGCCATTACACGACAGACGGATTTCACGCAGCGAAGAGTTACTCGCAGCGGCGTGTATCGCCGTGTACTCTCTTGACGAGGAGAAAAGTCATTCTCAGGGTCCGTTGACGCGCTCTCGACGCCGGTCCTTTGGGCTTCTCGGTTCTGGACTGACGAGGAAACCCTACGCGTTACCTGAATACGCCTAGGCGTGTTGAATTCTCGCGAATTCTCGCGGTCACGATTCACGGTTCACGGCACAGCTCGCTCGCTCGTTCGGTTCGCGGTAGCTGCAGCGATTCGAGGTGCAGCACGAGCGTAACTGTCAGGTTAACGAATGATGACAGGAGACGGCAGGAACGAAGTCACAAGAGCTCGTATTGGCGTAGGTGCATCCGCTGGATGATGTCACGGCAATCGTTGAACACTCTTTTGATGTTCTCCGTGTCGACGGCGCACGTGAAGTGCGGATAACAGTAGTGCTTGCCGTCGCCGCTCGCCGTACTTATACGCTATAAAAACAAACGAGTCACGACAACGTCAGAATTGCCTCGGTCGTACATACAAGTTATCGATATATGTACGAAGTCACAAGATCATCGATCAAAACCACGCGCATTACGTATTACGTGTGTTATACTTACGAGAAACTCGTCTCTGATAAAGTACTTGGCCCTTATGACGTCAGGTATTTCCAAGGGATCTGCGGCCATCCCAGGCTCGACCGGTGTTTGGTAGCGCGCGAATTCCGGAAAGTAATCTTCCAATTTGTGCTTGCCTATCTTGATTTTTTCCGCTAATAAATCTTGTTTGTTTAGAAAGAGGATCACCGAGATCGTGCGGAGCCACCTGCGAGAAAAAAGTCACGATATAAAACCCAAATCGGAATCGAAAGGAATATCGATTACGGATTTTAAAGTCATGCCCGACACAAGATAAAAATTGGAGCTGCATACCGATTGTTCCAGATACTTTTGAAGAGATCGAGACTCTCCCTGAGTCTCAACTTTGTAGGGTCTTCCCTGAGTACCATGTTGTAACTACTACACGCCGTGACGAATATAATCGCCGTAACATCGTTGAAACACTGTATCCATTTTCTTCTTTCATCACGCTGACCACCGACGTCGAACATACTGCAAAAATGGGGAAACGCTCAATGAAATACCGTCATCGCGAATACCGCATCTAACGGTCCATGTCCTGACTATCATAGCCATTATCCGTTTCGGAGAAATAATACTAATATCACAAAAAGCTAAATCGTATTCTCAAGTAATTTGACATCTTAGACTCTCATTGAAAATAAATCTCTTAGACCAATGGATTTTAGAACTTACATTACTGTATTACATCAGTATTACATCGGATCTTCTTAAGAAAAGCGAAGTTTAAACTAAAGCTCGAAGTTTAAAACTAAACGCATGAATTTCTCAAGTATTTGTTAAAAGTGAAAAAGAAGACGACGCGACCATAGCGAGAAAGATGACGATAAAGGGGTGTGATGGACCTATAAGATATAGAAAATAATGTGGAGCGCCGTACGTGACCTGCGAGTGAACGCAAAAAGGGAAAATGTTACAAAGTTGCGGAGGCGTTAACTCGGTTAACGGATTTCAGCTTATACGTTATAACAGCGTAAGTCTTGCTAGCAGCGGGCGTAATACATAGAGGTGCTAGGCTAAGATGCGCGTCGCCGCCGCCGCCACTTTGCGTTTATATTTACCGTCAGCCGATGTGATACTGTAATACGTCGGCTATATA
Organism: Cephalotes varians; assembly: GCA_037157785.1. Classification (NCBI taxonomy): domain Eukaryota; kingdom Metazoa; phylum Arthropoda; class Insecta; order Hymenoptera; family Formicidae; genus Cephalotes; species Cephalotes varians. Next base: position 3,243,164 of record JANQDE010000012.1, on the reverse strand, counting down.
TAGCCACACGACATTGGAGTAAAGCGCACGCGAGTAGCAACATGTCGCATTATAGGACTTACTGAAAGTTTACTTTGTCGACCTGAAATCGCGTCTCAAAAATGCCGGACGTGAGGACTCGACACCTGAGGATGTCCTGGAACAAAACGCGAGCACACACTCGTTATGCATACTCGTACGTACATAAAGATGCGGGATCGCTTTGCGAACGCCAAGATCGGAGTAATTTCAATTTTTTTAACTATATATATGAAAAAATAAATTTCCGAAAATATAAAAAAAAAGTTTCTATATATCTCAAAGTTACCCCGTTATTATCGACATCGAAAGATTCAAACGAAAGGGAAATTGTAATAATCACCTGTTCCGTGGGTGTGTAATCTGGCTGTTTTACGATGGCTACCTTATCTAGAAAACTGAAAAAGAATGAAAGAAGAATTAGCGAGATTTATCTGCAAATGTTTGTTTCGATATTGGATAATTTATAATTTTTCGGAAGATTCATTGCAAATATTCTGAAATTATTTTCAGAGCATAGCGCGTGTATTTTAAAAAATATTTATTCGATAACACATTCAATAACTATGTGCCGTGGCATCCGCAATATTTCATGAATATTCCGTATGTTACGCGTGCCGAATGGAAAAATGAAAAGACGTGCATTCGACGCACGTTTCATCGAGCGAACGTTGTCAATCTGCGAAGAACCGGTTGCAAATTTTTATTGCTACTTTGCAGAAGTACGCCTAATTTAACTGCGCGAGGTATACGCGGTGTTTCAATCGAAAATTTATATTAAAAAAGAGAGAGAGAGGGACAATGAATTCTCACAAATTATCATTTCCCATTATTACAAGCCTCCTAATTTATCACTCTGTACCATGAGCTATAGATAAAAAGAAAACGGAAATAATATATCGAATATCCGCATCTTTGACGACGTGGTAACATGAACACATTTGTCAAAATCAAGTTGAACTAGTTTCGATCGATGCGGGGCATTCGCGATAACAATCATTGTCAATCAACCGCATCGTTATCACGAGAGCCACTCCACGCGTCCGTATGTGATCAAAAACGTCTATTTCGTGTGCGATGTAGATGTGAATCAAATTTTTATCCAAGTCTTGGGTTTTCGCGTTCGAGCACAAATAATCCGCGATGTAATATAGACGAAGAAGATGTAAACAGTTTTTAATATATGTACAAATATATGTATCTCGCGTGAGAAAATGAAAGATCTGTTCTAGAAGCGACATACGTACTGAGATCTCTTAAACATTATTAAAATAAATCGCGTCGCGATTTGTATTTTATAGAGATTCGGTACGAGGGAATCCTGAATTTAAGTTACGCCATTTTGACAAAGGTAGAGAGCTTACGTCGCAAAAGTAAAGAAATTCGAAACAAAAGTATAGAAATATATCGGGAAAAGTATGCAAGACGATCTCGTTGCCATGAAATTTTTCTTCGAGGATGTATGCATTTGTTTTTATCTATTTCTTGCAAAGTGCTTAAAGAAAATCTGTACATATCACGTCGTTTTCCATACGCCTCAGTTCCACACGTTGCTTCCGTCGCTTCGCACGTACAAGAAGCTCAAAATTTACTCAGACCCGTATACTTTGAAAAGTTTAAAATATAACACAAAGGATGTGCTTGAAGCGTGTGAGAGAAAAAGACGCGAACCTAGAAGAAATTAATCCGATAATGAAACTACTTTCTCCTAACTACGTTTATTCTTCTTTTCCTGTATTTGATACAGGAAAATTGATACTCGATATACTTAAAAATGTGTGATATCCAAACTCGATGTAAAACAGTTTGTATACGAGAGAATGAAGACGAAAGCTGAATAAATTTTAAATTATACATGACGATATTTATGTGTAGTTTAGATTTTATTTATGTGTTGGCCTCTCATCATTCGCGTCAATGTATTTGAGTTGATTCGAATGAAAAAATCTTGATGCGCTCTTTAAATCTCTTTGAACTTCAACTGTGTGACAAATAAACGTTTAGGATTTTTATGGCTCGCTTTTAGATATTTGTAATTACGACAGCGAAGGGCGTGTTTATAAAACGTGTCGTGCGTAAGATACTAATCTTGTTATTCTTGACAATTACCGTTTTATTCGGAAAAATAATTCGACCGACTTGTATCTAATTAAAAACCAATGCTTGATGGTAAAAAGTGACTTGTTCCCGGAGGGATAATAAAGCGTATTATATAGATCACGCAACAATAAATCGCATTATTATAGCCGATCTTTTGTGATTGTTATTGACGATATTATCGCATTATATAGTTATATCAGTATGAGAAGCGTTATATATTGACCGTATAACATTATATATGTATCCTCGTCCCCGGTGTAGAACCGCGGGATAATAATAACCATGTTATTATATTCGCATCGATCTTACGACTATTGCTCGCGGTGCGATAGCCATCAGATTGTTACAATTACATTAGACATCGCTATGCAACAACTGCATCGCATTATGCACGTATATATCTCCAACTCGCTGGAATAGAACCGGAGGATAATAATAAATCGTATTATCTCATTTACATCGATTTCCTGTCCGAATTGCGATAGAGTGTACCCCGTCGATAGTGTATCACATTACGTGTTGCCTCGCCGTTGCCAAAATTGCCAAATTATTTTTGTTGCGTGTTTATCGAGAATTATAGAGAAAGAGTGTGATCTTCGATATAAGAAAAGAGAAAAAAGCGAGGGTAGGGGAAAAGAAATGCAAAATCGGGTGGCCGCTTTTAGCCGCTTAGACGCGTCGCCGGAATACGGGCCAATAACGTTATCGAAGGTGGTCGCGGTCGGAGCCCTCCGACACAGTGTCAACTTTCCTCTTTCGATCGAACCGTGTTCCTGGGTCGGCCGGGCTTGAGTCGATCCCTCTTTCTCTCATTCCTCTCCTCTCGTCGGCGCTCCACCAGAGCGAGACGAGTGCTCCTGCTCGGAAAGTCTCAGACCGGGACACGTAGGACGCCGCAGAATCCTGCAGGAAACGCGTCGATGATAGCGCGCACGCCGCGACAGAGAGAACGGAAGCGGACGCTGAAGAAAGGCGGAATATCGGGAGCGCCCAAAGGAATCTCTCCTTCTCTCTCGCTATTTCGCGTCCCGCGTTTGAACTCGCGTTCGGCCTCAGCCTCCCTTTCTCCGCCCTGTCTCCACCCTCTATCACCCTTTCGGAGAGCGAGCATTCTCTTTCTCTCGTGCGCGTTCACGTACACGTGCGCATGCACGCACACACGTTTATACGCGCGCACATGCGTTCGGCTCTCTCTTTACCTTTCTCATATACCCGCTCTCATTCACTCGCGCTCGCTCCTCTCTCTGTGTCGAGACTCTCTCCCTTCGCGATCCAGTCTCCCTTCCTGCGCGCCGAGGAGCTCACCGAGAGGGAAAATCGATTCTCGACGATCCTACCCAACCCCTCGGCCTCGCCGGGTGTGCATACACGCCCCTCTGGCACCCACTTTCCGCGATCCGGGTCATGGGTCACTGCCACCGTTCGTTCTGTGCTCGCCGTCAATCGTACGCAAGGGTTTAACACCGTGTGCGCTATTATCGCGGAAAACGCGTTATAAAATGCCTCCTCTTTTATGAAATAATTAAAAGTATCCGCGTATTAGAATTAGTAATAGCGCGATAGCATCTGTTAACAGCTTGGTACTGATTTTCCGAGGCCATATATTGAAAGTATATAGAAAAAATTAAACACAGTAATTTCAATAACTTTCTCAACAAAGAAAAAAAGAGGACAAAAAATTGTTATAAAATAAAGATTAAATAATGACATGATAAAAATAAAATTAAAAGAGAAAATAAAATAATATTGTATGTAGAAATATATTGATATATAATATAAAACTGGAATAAATGATCTCTCGTCAAAATATATGTGTGTACATGAGTGAAAGCACTTGGCTCCCTCAAATACGCGATGATTAACGAGACGTAATGTGATTGTAAAACTATAATATAATTTGCTTCTAAACGATACCTACTTGTGTGTAATAGCTTTCTTCCAAAATTATATAATTGTGAGAGTCTGGTATTATATTTAAACTTAAACTTTTTGAAACAATATACTTTTTTTATACATGCGGTTCGATCAAAAATATATAAATAGTTTCGAGACTCTTATTATAAAACTATATCATGTATACAATTTTTCTTTTAATTTACATCATCGATCATTATATCGATCAAATCGACATTCTGATTAACTCTGTTTCGGCAGTAAGTTAAGATATAGAGAGAAGAGAAAGAGCTAAAGCAAATTCGATTTTTTTTACATGCAAATATAATCTACTCACAAAAGTATGTATAATATATCCTTTAAATATGATACATTATACATTATATATACAAATGTATTTAAAATACACGATTAAAACCAACTTTCCTTTATATATTCTTCTTAATGAACTATTAAAATACATCGATTTCACATAACTTGATTATGTAAACACATTATTCGAAACCGATTATATCGCCGCCCTTTATATTATAACGTTGTTTTTTTTTTTATTCTTTGTGTAACTGGAAAGCATCCATTATTGCCAAAAGCGATCAAACGTTGTACGATTTGTCTAAAACAAACGTTACGGTACAAATAAGAAAAGAGTTTCTATAGTGCTCGCGATATAAAAGGCAAAAAAGAATTCGTATTAAAAAAATGTATCTCTGCGTGTCTACGAACGTACAGGTTCGCAAGAGAAGGTAGGTCATGGAATTGGCGCGCTCCGCCAGAAATGGGGCTATCGACCTCCAGAGAATTGAAAGAGGAAGGAGGTCGTGACCCACACTGACGGCTGCTGCTGCAGAACGATTTTCTCGTTATCGTGTTCGTGTTAACCCCCCGCCAAGACCTTGAGGTGAGTTAACATGACAACGTTGTTTCTGACAATGTTCCAGTCAAAACGCATAACATCAACGGAAAATATTATAATATAAATAAATGTGGCAAAATATTGTACGAAGTTGTCGAGCTCAAGATTTGTGTATATTTTTGAGCAATGTGAAAACAAAATTGTATATAAATAAAACATTTACTTTTTTAATTGATCGATGAATGCTGTCCCACTATCGATAACTTGCCGCCTTCTTTTATTCGACATTCTATTTTTTGTAGGAAATGAACGTAGAATCCTGCATTTAAGAATCATCTTCCTACAAATAACAAAATAGTAACGTACGCGCTATATAATGAGAAAATTGTCATATATACGGTGCTATCTATTTTATTAGAGTATTGTACACAGTGTGAAAGAAACCTGTAATGGTCTCGCAGTCGAATTTTTCACATTTCCGCTGCGTTTATTTAATTATTCTCTGTCCGATCTCTGCGCGCTTGTCGAACTCTATCGTTTACAAAAAGAGATAGAACCAGCACGGCGCTTCGTAGCGATCGACAAAATGTCGCGTCGGATTTTTCAACCGGTTTCGGTTAAATATTCGACGTTCGTTCGCGAAGAATTAATTTGCGCCGACAAAGCGGGGGGGAAAACGATGAAAGTCGGATCGTGCGCGATAATAACGTGTATCGACTGAACTCGGATGGCGCGAATCGAACGCGCGTTTGATGTCGACAACTAGCGAAGCCCCTTCTATATCCTAAGCTCCGGCTACGTTATTGAGCACGATATAGAATATTATACACGAGGTGTTAATCTAGCTCCATGTACAGAGCCCTAGACAATTCCAAGGGGAGATTCCTTTCCTTTAGCGAGATTGATTAGCCGCCATTCTCATTAACCACTTTCTCAATTCGTTTGATACAGATGCTCGGTAATTGATTTCGAATAAATTGTTAATTTTCTAGAACATAGAATATTTTATCGATACAATAAAGAATGTTAATCCCAACCCAGTTTGAAATATAGTTAACTTTACCCAAGTATAGTAGATAACCAAGTTCAATTAGCTTCCAAATGACATTAATCACTATCTGCGCGATCCTTATCTCGCTAATATACATGTATGCATGCATGTAAGTACGCATAGGCGATGACATCCGAAGCATCCCGTATGCAGGGTCGAAAAGTGGGTAACGATTAACTCTTAGAACTACATCTACTCGACATGTAGATGTAGAGCCGATGTATAATCAGTGTGCGGCTTATGCATCAAACCGCGCCGCCACGAATCCATCGCACCGTTTGTACGATGTAAGGCGTATAGTGTATCCCGGCGCGAATCGATAATGTTGCAACGAAATTCCAAGTCACGGGAGACTAGGCCGACTAGGAATTTGGGATCGAGCAAAATTGAAAATTTCTCAAATCGCAATGGCGGGAATCGCCGTGGCTCGGCACAAATCGAAAAAGGCTCACTCTCCCTGCGACTTCAGGATTTAAGAGAGATAAGGTTGGAGAAGCGATCCAATTATATTTTGGCGGTTTTTAAGTCGCTATGATTCGATATTCCCTCGCACACGAAGGACCCTGATGGTCCCGATGTCCTCCGTTGCCATTACAAATTGGAGCTTTGACGCTCGCGCGATCATTCGCTCGAATCGCAAATATTTAATGGATCTGGCGGTTCCAGCCGCGCGCCTCCCTACCGTCGCCAATGTGCGATAAGGTAAACATTAAATGTTCTCTTTGTCTTTCGTACTTGGCGAGCGCGTAAAATGAGAATTTTTCTCTTATCCAAACTGGAATTCGACAATGTTGACTTTTGCCAACTGTTCTGCACTCACCTTGTCTCAAAACGCTAATTTTCTCTTTTTCCCTCTTGAATATCTTTTCCATTAATTAAATCAGAAAAATTCATTCGATCGATAGTTGCGGAAAAGACGCGTCATCCAAAAAGGAAGAAAAATTTCTTTAACTGTTTGTCATTAAATTCTTAAAATTCGATAAAACTCTCATTTCATTATAATCATCCCGTAATTGCATTACGATAAATCGCAAAGAGTTTAATTAAATAAGTCGTAGATATCTATCATCAAAGACGAGACCAAAATGGATTGTGATCGCGTTATGATTACGGTAAACAACTGTTAATTATATTAAAGATTTTGTCTTTCTCCCTTTCTTTTCTTATAAATCAAATATAATCAAGTTTTTTATATTCAACACACGTTAATAGCGAAGTCCTGTCGTTAGGCCATTCCATCATTTTGAGACTGTTTATTTGTGATAAGGAAAAATAAAAAAGAAAAAATCACTGTCGACACACCAACGTAACGTATTGACGGTGAAGAAAAGAGGCGTGTGAGAGCAGCTGTTTATCCAAACATTTACGAGCTATATGTATAACAGCATCAATAATCCACGCGATATAGATCAGTGCCTAAATAGCGTATTTCCTTTTTTAAGACGCGCCAAGGTGTGTTATCGCGTTTTGAAACGTCTTAGATTAGTAGCACATAGAAAAATTTAAGCAATAAACGAATCGACCCATCATAGTAGAGAACGTAAGATAATAATAAAAAATGTTGATTTGCTTACGTCTTATCACTTTCGTTTTTCTATGTGCCACTAGTCTTACTTCTATAATCGAGATGAGACGCACGGTTAAAATATGGTGATACAAACACGCGGGAACACACACGCGCGTACATGCATAATATTTTGCATATGCAAAAATATATAGAATTATGTTTTTCTCTTTTTTTCTAATGATTACGCAATTGCACATCTTCGAATCTTTAGCTCGCGTCGATGCTGAAGATCCGGAAATGATTCCCATTAAACCAACAATCATCGCGCATTGTCGGTGATCGTGTGATGGACAAATATTTATTCTTCACACATTGACTCAGATTCGTGATATTTTTGTGAGGGAGTACATATAGTTGCGGCATATTTAGTGCGCGTAAGAAGGTCACATTTTTACCAAGTCACGCGTCTTGCGTGTTTACACAAGAAATTTCTACTGGCAAGGTAACGATTATCCGAAATCATTAAAAAGAGTAAACAAAATCAAAGATAATATCTTCATCTTTTTCTTGGATTTCTTTGACAAAAAATTCATAAAAAATTCAAACGATATCTCTATTGCGGCGTGTCTGAAATCATTTGCGAAAAACAGATTTTTAGATATAGTAAAATTCGCGCGTTTGCTTCTATCTCGTACGCTATATTCGCGAATACACGAATGTATTTTTAATATGCTAGGCGCAGTCGTAGAAACGTGGTTCACTATACATGCAGCTAGATACCACAAGATTATAGTCATCTTGCGTCTCCGTCATCTACGAATATGTTACGAGAACACTATATCTCACTCCCGGAGCGCGATGCCTAAAAATACATTCCGCTATTTTTAACGTCAACGATTTCTGCGCTACACACGAGAGAAAGAAAAAGAGAGAGAACCGCACCGCCGAGTCGTACTAATGGAGAAAAAAAAGAGAAAACACAAGAAATCCGCGATAATGCGATTACGTGTGGCACGAAACATTGACGAAGGTGAGAGGAAGGAAAAAAAAAGAGAGAAATAAATTCGTCGCCTCACTCGCAAAAATTTAGTAATATATCAAAGTTCATACAGAGAATTTGTTCGACGGAGATACAAACACTTTCCCTCCTCTCGCGATATTTATCGCAAAGATTATTAAAAAATATAAGCTCATCTTACTCGTTTATTCGCTCGTTTCATTTTCCAGAAATTTTCCAAATTTAAATTTTAATAGATTGATTCAAATTATAATATGTGTGTGTGTAAGATAAATCAGTGTTAGAATGTTCTTGGGCATATATAAACGGCACTATAAACGAATCGTACTATTCTACAGAAGAGAATCTACTCATATACGAGATTGTCAAATTAAAGTGTTTGACGATCTGACAAGTGTGAAAAAGAGTCACATGCCGATTGTTGGCTAAACGGATAAGGTCAATAAGTTTACACTAGAAGATTTACGTCTTTTCTTTTGAACGTAAAAAGATCTGGTGCAATAACCCTCACGTTTAAAACCAGCTATTTTGCATTCGATTGGTCGTTTAGTCTTCGCCCGTCAGACGCATTTGCTATCGTAATATTATCGAATTACGCGACGACGCTTTATGTAACTAAGTCAACGCTCGTATCAACGAATTAGCGTACAAAAAAGCTCGAGGTTGGGTCAATTTGTAGAAGGAGTCTCTGGATAAATGAGTGGCCCCTATTAAAGTGATTATCTCGTTAAGGCATTGTTTCCATTGGCATTAAATCGGTGTCAGTCTATAAATAACGCGCGCATATCGTATCTATATATACATGTATTTTTATTTTTTTCTGAAAATTTAGTGATTATTTACAAATTTGTTCATACATATAAACTGGAAAATTTTTTAAAAATAAAGATACCTGTTAAATACACTATTGAACGAGGAAATAAATAGGATGAAATAAATAAATAAAAGATCAATGTGCAATTATGTTTGTTAAACGAAATGTTTTTTTTTTTTAAGACCTTACGCGCTCAATACGATAGATCCGCGATGCATAATGGTGTTATCGATGTGTTATCTTACTGGATTTCTTATCGTGCTCATGATATCATCCCCGTGGCAGATTACATTAAGCACACCTCGTACTCTTCACGTATAGGAAGATCCAGCGATTAACGGGTCGACGGACAAGTGCGTGAAATTCAATTGATTTCGCAAAAAATGCACAGTATTAATCGATTGTTAAAAATGTTTGGCGAAATTCATTTGTGGATTTATTTTACGTTATTATACGATGTTACTCTAGTATATCCGAATGGACTGGCTATAATGCAACATCAACACGGTCCATTAAGAACGATGTCGGTTGTTATTTTAAATTCTTTGTAGCTCAACCCCCCCGAACGACATGACATACTGTCGAACCCTTTCACAAGTTCGTAGAATGAAACGACTTACTATTTGGCGCAGTCGATGAGTTGATACTCGTTACTTCTCTCGAAGCTCTGTTGAACGCCTCGATCTTTCCAAAGTGTTTCGACGATTTCGTAGAATTCCTAAAAGCAAATCGACCAATAATTAGACTCGGTTGGCAAGCGAATTATTATGTGAATTATTAAGTGATTTTTTTTCAAAAAAGATCTACTCATCCTAAAATATGCGATCATTTCAGATCAAAAGGGATTTGTTGCAACGTGCAATTATAATGATTGTTGTAGGTTTAAATCAAAGATGAGAATTCGTAAATCTAAATCTTTTAGAATTATAAAGCGCGAAACAGCAAATATGCAAAGGGTGAGCAACCTGCGAATGATTCTCGATTGCGACGTGAAGACTCCTTCGGCAAATTGAACGGTACGAGTCTTGCAATACGACCTATTCGCGTATATTTATAGTAAATTTATCGCCGTCTTTATCGCACAGAATCGTTGGGCTTTTGTAAGCATTTGATGTTTAGCTCGCCGCGAGAAACGTGCTGCCCGCAAAGCCCGTGACAATGAAGCTGAACATGCGCGTCTACATGCATAAACGTTGTTTAAATCGACCGCAAAGATTAGTCAATTCTCGCCTCGTGATTTATCGAAAAAATATTTCAAGAAAATGCTGTTGCCTTGGCTGCAAAAGCGGATTTCACGTTGAAAAAGTCAGGAAACGTTTGCACAAGTTGGAAATCCAGTTGTAGGCGTCGCGACATACATTCTTATTACTCAAGCTCCTTTGACCAATTATTTAAATCTTTAGAATTGCCTATCCCTTAAAAAATTAGTAGACTTTATTCTTCTTTTCTCGAGGCACGATATTTAAAGTTGTATGCATTCTACCATGACGCATTTCACAGTCTACAATCGTTACACATTGTAGACCATACGTTTAGTAGTAAGTTAAAATCGCGACTTAAATGTTACGTAAATGTCGTAAATAATGGCGGCCACAAGACACGCGTTACACATTTCGCGTTACTAGCGGAGGATGTCAGGCGCATTAATAATTTAGATATTATTGTGTCGGGAAACTTAGTTTCCTCACATACGTGGACAATTTGCGGAAGGTTGGCGGTTTGGTCGCGAGTTCCCGTGACATAACACGTTGATAGTCTCGAAAATTACGAGGGAACGATTGGAATTCTCTAAGGAAAACTATTGCGAGAGAAATTTTACGCGTTCGTGATCAAAAATATTTTATTCTCCGATATATGCTAAAAATAATTTTCAATCCAACAAACGTTGCACTAAGCGCGCCTACAAAACACGCATTAAATTAAATGTAATTTAGATTTCTCTTTTTTTTCTGTCTCAAGATATGTTCGATTTGGCAGAATATATATAAATTAGCCGATATAATAAATATTATTCGGTAAACATTGTATTAATAAGAGATATTTTCAAGTTAAGAATTTCTCGCGATCAATGACGCGCTCTTGTAAACGGTGCGAATTAAAAATTGCCGAGTAATCGTGGTTGCAAGTATGCTAGTCCGCATACATAAATCAACGTCGAAACAGCGTAAAGTATTATTAATTATTTAAGCATTCATGCAGTTGCAGTCGTGTTCTATCGCGCGATATTCCTGACGAAACATACAAATGTACACAGATTGCAAAACAGAAGTTTAGTTTATATAGTTTGCGGTCTGTTCGCGTGTCTAAAATTCTTCCTCTCACAATCAGAATCTTCCCTCAGCAATTGTTCGCTTAATCATTCATTTATATCATTTTTCACGGCATTAAGAAAATATCAAGAAATTTTTTTAAATCTCAATTTGAAATAAATATCGTTTCATATCAAAATAATATATTTGATAATTATTTGATAAAATAATTATTTGATAAAATAAAATATCAAATACCGCGCCCGACAATTACGTTTTCTAATAAAAACGACGTTTCATAATATTCGTAATATTCAATTATTGTCGAAAATATAATCTTTTACAAATATATTTATATATTTATGATCGATAGTACGCGAATCGTAAGTCAGTTGTAACGAAGCCGCGAAAAATTTTCCCATAGACTCATCTTCCGAAAGTCACAACGAGGACCGGCCTAATTGACAAACGTTGTAGTTTGCATGTGTCATCTTTTCATCTTAAGTATCGCGGTGCGAGAAGTTGGAGAAAACATGTTCTCTCGTGACAGCGGAAGTCCATCCCGAATGTTGTCACGGACGGTGCAAACTGCAAATCACGCAACAGTCGCGACGGCCGGCACGGCCGGTGTGTGCTTGGCAATAACGACGACGGTTATATTAATAAATTCTCCTGTCGATGCTATTTCCACGCTTCCATCCGATCGATGGACGCATCGTCGATCCGTCGTTCGTCGCGCGAGGAAGGATCATCATGTTGGTGCCGTGTCTCCGCCTATTACCGCGATTATGCACGTACTAATAATTTCGTCCAAACGCGTCATCCTCTCGCTAAGCCCCTAAACGCCGCCGCAAAGCGTGTAACTCGGCTAAAAATACAGGGACACGTACACGCACGTAAAATTCGTGTGCAGAGCGCGAATAAAAACCTCGCAGACGATCCTTACAGATTTAATGTAAATCCTTTAAACGTGAGACAAGATGAATGGGCGAAACTTCTTTCAATATTTATGTTCAATTTAGTAGTTCAATTTAGTAGTAGTTTATTATTTATTACATCCTATCGCATCTAAAGTGTTTTACAACTTCTGAAACATATAATTATATACCGATCCGTTCGTTCGCCTCTCCTATAAAAATATCCAAGTGGAATTGTTTCAAAGTCGATTGCTTTACGTTTTCAAATAAATATTTCAAGTATCTCTAATATTCGCTAATATTGTCCTAATTTCAATTTTTAATACGATTGCAATTCGATTGCTTTACGTTATTTTCGCATCATTTGCAAGATAATATACGTCGAGTATATCAATCGTTTATTAAAGAATCGCATCACTGCGGATATGTTTCGCGTCTATACCGAGATTAGACGTAGGATTTTCCTAAAATAAATTTCCGCGAAACACCCGCGCTTCCTTCCTCTCATCTCTTATATGTGTAGAGACCCGAATGACAGTGACAAATTAAGCACGAATCATGGAAGCCGCCGACGAGAAGCAATCGGGATGTTGCTTTGTATCTTCTAGTTGTAAAAATAATACCGGTAATATTCCAGTATAATATTTATTTATTCCTTTATAATGCAATAACACAGCAGAAACTTCTCTGCATGATGCAGAGCTCGTTCTATTTTCCCTGCGTATCTTGAATTGAAGAATTAGATGCAACGGCGGCTTTGAAATTAATTCGAGATTAATTAAAATATTCGCAATTAATTTTCTCACGTTCTGAAAAAATGGATCAGATACTTTTACTTACTAATTCATTTCCTCGAAAGATCTAAAAATAATGCCGGATACCATTGAGCGCTCTCGCTTTAGCAACATAATATGTTGCGGATATAATCATAAATATCGCGTGAATCACGAATATAGTATAATGCGAATTCGAAGAGCCCGAATCGTTTGGCGCAAAACGATTCGATTCAATTAATCCGGATGCATCATCGATCAATGGCGAATGCAGCCACGTGCAACAAATAATGGACCACTCTGGCGTCCGCTGGCAAAAGTGCACCGTACACGCGTGTACGTCGCGACTCGCGAATGAATGACGCAAAACGCGCGGATTATTTCGTCGCGACGATTTTATTTCGAGAGCCGTGTCGCGCATTTCGAATCCGTTCTCGCGCTTTTTCTTCTTTCACGATATCTCTTCTCCGAATGCTATGTCTCGAGATAATCCCTTGAGCGCTTCAATCAGGAATCTCGAAGCAGCACGAGCATCACGGTTTAAATTCAGCCGAACGCCCTTAAGAGAATGCATTTAAATATAAGCTTAACTACGTAAATTAATCGATAATTAATTCATCAACTTATTGTTAATTGCATCATCTTTATCCACTCATAAAACTTTTTTAACGTCTCTCTCTCTCTCTCTCTCTCTCTCTCTCTCTCTCTCTCTCTCTCTCTCTCTCTCTC
>JANQDE010000012.1:3126274-3222880 GCA_037157785.1 Cephalotes varians | reverse complement strand
CACACACACACACAAAGAGAGGGAAAGGAAAAAGAAAGGTGAAAGAGACGAGGATCGGAAGCGACCAAAAGGGTACAAACACGAGGCAGTCACTGAATATTCGTGGGTGCCTGCTCGTATACGATAATCGATAAAATTGAATTACGCGCCGCTGAACATCGCGATAGCGGTCGATCGGCTCTCACCCCTGGCTTCGCGAAGACTCTCTTTGTCCAAAACCGACAATCACCGATGGCTATCGGGTCCTGTCCGATATTTAACGCGCCTCGATTCACGAACGCGCGGACGCGGATGCTGCGAATCGGGACGAGAATTATCTTCGGAGCACGCGGGCCTCCTAAAGCGAGATTATCCCCCCGAGTTTCTCGTCACGAGAGAGAGAAAGAGAGAGATTTCTGCCTCGTGGCAGTAATTCCACCTTAATTAAAAAACTTGACGCGTCTCCCCGCATCTCGTGACATCAAGAAGCGTCGCTGTATTCGATCCTAGGAAAAGCACGAGCGATATCGATTTCTCATCCACGCGTATTTAAGGGCGTGCGCTTAATTCCTTGTGCGTCGATCGAATCGAATCGCGAGAATATGACTCGGATTATAATCACGGATTGTAATCGATGTATGTAAATCCGCGGAAAGTTGCCGATCGAATATCGAGATTCGTTGGATGAAACGGTCGACAGTTGAGAAAGGTTACGACTTACGAACGTATACTTGAGTCCCGCTCGATCATTCTCGAGTCGAAAAGACTCGATATACACTAAAAATACAATTGTCGCGTTATCACTCACCGAGCAGGAGTAACCTGTGGGTGGCCCGATAGACCTGCTTGTCCTTTTGCAGCTGCCTGGTAATGGCGTCGGATCGTCTCTTCTGATCTTTGCTCGCATCCTGGTTGTCCTTGTTCTGGCTGCCGAAACACCCCATGACACACCACGGGAAGGACACGCGCGGCTCGCCCTCACCGTTTCTCCCTTTCGCGTCTAACGGTCCGGGCCCGTCAGCTTCTCGGGTCGCGTAGACGGCGGTAGCGGTGGCGGAGTTGAGCGAGAGATAGGACGACCGGGATACGGACGGGGACGGACGACGACGACCCGCGATCGAGTTGGTCGCGAGGGCGACCGTGCGACCGCCGCCGGCGGTCGCGACGTCGTCGTCGTCGTCGTCGTTGTTTACGGCCGCGCCGCCGCCGCTACCGCTGCGGGTCCGCCGTCGTTCGAAAAGCGCCCCGAATCCCGCCGCGGTACGCGCGCTACACTCGCTCCCGTTCCGCGAATCCCGCCGTCCGCCGTCCTCCGGTTCCGCCGTTCCGTTCGTCTCGGTTTCACTCTATCGGGTGTCTCGTTCGCCCGCCCGCCCGCTTGCGCGCGCGCGCCGCGGCTCCGCGCGCTTCTTCGGCCGATCGACGTCTCTCTCTCTCTCTCTGCTACAGCGACGAACGGCGACGACGATCTCGCCTCTGTCAAAGGCGACTTGTCTCGCTCTATTTCTCACCACCTTCCCTCGCGTTTCTTCCCTTCGATCCTCTTTCTTCTTCCGTTCACTTCGCGATGATAGCAGCGGTGGCGGTGGCGGTGGCGGCGGCGGTGGCGGCGGCGGCGGCGGCAGCGACGGCGGCGGTGGTGGTGGCAGTGGTAGCGGCGACGGCGGCGGCGACGGCGGCGACGGCAGTGACAACGACGACGACGACGACGGTAGCGACAACGAAAACGACCGCTTCGCGCTTTGTCGTTTGTCCGTCTCTCGCGTACACGTCCGACGTGTTACGCACGCGTGTATCACCCGATGCGGCACTCACGAGCACATTTCACGGCTGCATCTATCACTGGCGGCGGCCTCCACTGCCCGCGGAACCATAACCACCACGCACCATGAACTCGGCGCTCCACTCGCCGGGCGACTGAGAGAGCCTCGCGCTCACTCCCTCTCCCTCCCTCTCGCGGTGTTGCGCGCCGACTCTACCTCTCTCGCTCGCTCACGTCGAAGCGACAGAGAAAGAGGGAGCGGGGGACGGTGACGCGAACGTCTCGGTCGGCGGGGTGTCGGCGACTGCGACGACTGCGACGACAATGTCGACGGTGACGATGGTGACGGCGCACGTCGCGATCGGAGCCCGACCTTTCCGGTGGTTTCTGGGCGCTGCTGTCCGGGATACGCGGTAACGAACGCGCGTGACACTCGCTATCCGGCGATGACGATTGGTGGGGTGTAACGACAACGACGGCGACGACGACGACGACCAAGTTAGGAGAGACGCCGGAGTTACACCGCGACCGAGACACGGCGCGAATCTGTGTGTGTTCCGTTCGCGCGGTAGCGGCGACGGCGGCGACGGCACCGGCCGTCGCTAGCAGACTGCTCCCGCGACAGGGGAAACGTACGCGCGGCACGCACGTACGTCCGCACGCAGAAAAAGCACACGGAACAGCCGGCACAACGATACGTCGACGCGACACTGCCTCTCTTTCGTTAGTTGCGCGAGACGGCGCGATTCGACCTCTCTCTCTCTTTCTCTCTCTCTCTCTCTCCCTCGCCGCGACGTCTCCGGCGATACGACCGGCGCGAGAGACAGGGACGACAGGAGGAGAGCGAGAGAGGGAGGGAGGGAGGGAGAGACGGAAGGAGAGAGAGCGAGACAGATATGTACACGCGAATCAAATTCAGTAGAAGGACATGGCGCGTGTCGCGCGTAAAACACGACGACTGTCCGACTTCACTTCGTCTCGTCTCCTCGACGCGAATCGGATCCGAGAGTCTTTACTCCGTCGATATGACGACGATGACGACGACAGCGACGGAAGCGAAGGAACGCCGACAACGACGAGTCGTTAAAATAGATCGATTCCGACAACTTGCGAGCTCTCGGATCGGATCACCTACAAGTCGAGCGATAGTCGAGGGGATGACGATCGGCGCACCTCGCCGAAAGTTCTATTCGGCGGATCCTTCGGTCACACCATACGTTTCGAGCCGCCTGTTCCAGCTCCGACTTGGATCTTGCCGTTCGTGATTTCCTCTTCGCGCTTCTTGCCAGCGCGAAATCCTCTCTTCTTCCTCTTCGCTCTCGTAGATCTTGTTCTCGAGATCCTTTTTCGTGAAACGAGACGGAAGACTCGCTTTTCGGTGTCCTCGGTTCCTCGTTTTTTCGAGAGCTCGCTTTCCGGGCTTCCGTCACTTTCGCGCTCCTCTATTTCACCCTCCCTCCTTCGCCGTCACCAAGAGCCTTCCTCGTCGACGATCATCACGGCAAACAGCAGCAGCAACAGCGGTAGTGACACTCGGAAAACTCGCACCCTCGCGCCGTTCTATACTCTACTTTCTCGAGGAAAAGATCTCGCGTCTTCGCCGACCTTTCTCTCGCCACTAGCGCTTCCTCACCGAGTTCGCGGCTCGCGCTTGTCTCTCCTCATTCAAATATTCCCGAGGAAACTCGCGGCCGAAACGTTCGAACCGAGGTACTCCTTGCAGCCAACATGTCGTCTGCTAGGCCACCAGCGCGACGGTCCATCGTGTTACGGACGACCCAGGCGTGTGCGCGAAATTCGAGGTGCCCTCTCTCCACTATCGGTTGCAATGTCAAACTTCGGTGATATATTTATTTTTTTTAATATTCCTTAGAGAGAGAGAGAGAGAGAGAGACACACACACACAGAATTCTTAGCGCGCTACCTTAGTAAATCTAGAAATTATTAATTATTCGAAAGCGATGTTCCTCTCTACTGACTTTCTTAACAAGTTTCACGGGGTAGTCCACGTATCCAAAAATAAATAAATCTGAATTTGGAATCCTATATCCATTGTCTCCGTGTTTTTAGAATTGTTTTTTTTCACTTCACGGTCACAAAAACTCTGAAATATAAGTAGTATTCTTAGTTGCTAAGAATCTAGGTCAGTTTCTTCATCAGGAAGGAGATGCGTGAGGACAATTTTAGAATACAAAATTGATATCTTCGGGGCTCGTTTAACTGGTGCGACGTTCGTGCGTTTTACGAACACCAGGAGGATCGATCGAGTCTTTTCGGTCGTGAGTATCGAAGCATACAGGTGCCGTCGACGACCCTCCGACCCTTCGAGTGTTCGCCAATCATCGGTAATTTAATCGCGTTGTCTTTTCCATCAAAAGTATTAGCATATAAAATAAAAATCCGTATGTTTCCACAATGTTATAAAACAAAATAATTTCATGGTTTTGTTTTTTACTATGGTATAAAAACTAAATCTCAAACAATGACTTTCTCGCCCTTTAACTTAAATTGTTCGAATATATCATAGAAGAATCTGATTACTAGTAAATTTAGTTATTTTTAATTCTCCTGCGTTATTTTAATTAGAACATAATAAATATTAATAATTAAAAGAAAAACAAGATTTTTGTTTCAATTTCTTGCATTAGCAATTGTGCAAACAAATGTTTTTATTTTCGACACTTTAAATAGATATTTGTGGATACGATAACATTTAGATGCATCGTAACTATTGGTTCTAGAAGAAACCATTGAAACTTAAGAATTTAATAATTGTTTCACATATGTTCATATATGTTCATACACGTCGAAAATGCTCGTCTATGTGAGAACATTTTCAATAACTACAAAATTAATATATCTAAAAGTTTTTGAGATATACCTATTATATATTCATAATATAATATACATATTCGTCGTAATACATACGTTATTCGCCTATCAATAAATGATATCTTTTAATAATCTTAATAATTTTTATTATTCGACACAGGTGTTTGAAAAAAAATTCTTTTTCTTAATTATTTTCATACGTACATACATATCGCAAAAGGCGCGAATATTACGAAAGATACGATCGTGATATATAAATGCTTTAACATCTGCAACATGTACACATTGGTGGTATTCCTTATTTGTTGTACTGTTTAAATCAAAGATTACTTAGTCTCCATTGGCTAACGATTAAAATGAATACTTTTGTACTCAAATTTATCGCAAGTTTACCGCGACAGTTCCCTTGTAAATTTAATTGTGATAATTCACTGACGATGCTGAAACTTCGAAGGCTCCTGTTCGGAAAACGTCTTCACGTCTAGGATCTTTTTCAATGAATTTAAAGTGAATATCTTTCCAAGATATTCACTTGTTATTTCGATCGAGCGAGCTAGGATACTGTCTCGCGTTTTGAATTTAATGCCACGTTGATTTCTTCACGTGGAGCTTGTATAGGTCTACAGCTTAGTGGTAGTTGTCTTTAGCGAATCTTCCGTGGGTTTTTCTTCTGCCAGGAGAGCATTCAGATCTAAATCTTGGAAGTTTATGGAGTGTTGACTGGAACCTCCTATAAATAAATAAAAAAAAAAAAATAAAAAAAAATTAAAAAAAAATTTGTAATGTGATATACACTTTTCTAAGAATCTAACGTTTAAAATATATATTTTAAACGAAAAATTAATAAATATTATCCCAATATACCAGATAAAACACAAGAGCTAGCCATGGGAATAATAATTTACAAAAATTTGTAAGATATATTGGAAGATTTAACAGTTTAATAATTTGTCCTAACGATACCTGCATGTGCGATAAAGAGATCCTTGAGAAACCCAAGCTCTTTGGTAAGCATTTTAATCTTCTCCTCCAACAATTCGTTTTCCGTTTTCAGCTGATTTACTCGTTCCAAGGTTTGTTGTGTGCGTAATTTACTCTTCACTCTGGATCGTTTCACAGCCTGTGAAAAGTGGGAATGACGATGATAGTACACATATGCAAATAACATGCACAATTTACATACAAACTGATAGATTACCTGGTTATTCCGATCTCGTCGCTTACGATAATCCTCATCGCCCTCGTCCTCCATTTGCTTCTTTCGTTTGCTATTATTTTCTTTATTTTTCGGCGCCATCTAAATTAAGGCGCAAAGACAAATCGTTAAATTTTTAAATAATCGTTAAACGATTAAAGAACAAAAGAGCTTGTGTTTTTAAATTAACATTGGAAGAATATCCGAACAAAATAATGGGTAATTATGTCATTTGTTTCTTAAATAAAACGTCTCGAGTTTAGATGTAAATAGCAATTTTTGAATTATATGACAATATACATGAAAATTGCGGTTTTTTTGCAACTACGTCCTTTCTTCATGCAGCTTAAACCTACGCAGTGGATCACGGTTGCTCAATCGCATCACACTAATCGCGATCCCTAGAAGTAGATGCGTGACAAATATCGATATCGATCTTCAACGTCCGATACATAGGCTGGTCGTTACGTTAACTTTGTGTCAGCGCGCCGTCGCATAACGCCAGTGTGCTCCGTGTTTATTCGATAAGGCCTTGAGGTCGTTGTTAAGAAACCGGCCCTGACATCTTCGTGCCGATGTGCACAACCTCGACTCGAAAATCGCGAACGGGATTGTGACGCGCGTCTCGCGAGATGGGATCACGAATTTCGCGACCGGCTCGTAAAAAATTGATATGACGCTTCATTAAACGCGTAATTTCCAAAATCAACTACCGCAGAATTTGAAACGAATTCTACATCGATGATACTCTTTAAATTTAAATCATCTGTGACATATAAATTGATAGATAGATGTTTGATCATAATTAGAATCAATTGTCGTTGCCACGACTATGATACATTTATAATTTTACGTGACGATATGATATACACGTGTAATATTAAAATATTTTAAGTACGATACGATATAGTACCACTATAAATCGAAAAACATTGCATCCTCGAATGCAATAAACGCTTAACAAACTTAAACTTGGAGCGCGTTCCTCAAAAATACGAGAATCTACTTCGCAATTTCACTCGCATTGTTAGCATCACACTCGCGCTCGCTCGTTTCCGCGAATTGATAACATTAAACTCTTATATAAATCTGACATCATCGACCGCTCGTGCGCTATACACAGCGCTCACGTATGTATAAACGAAAAACATCGAGTCGACATTCCCGTGCGTGACGGAAAAACGGCCGTTCGTTTTATAAATTTTTTTTTGAAGAAATTTGTTTTTTCTTCCCGCGAACGATATTGCCTCGCGATTCTTCATTCTCGTCCGTCGACATCACGGCCTTCCTGGTACGTAACGACGTAGACTCACCGGAATTCCACCGGTCTCGGACTGTGCACGTGATACCATCGTCGCGGTTCTCTTTTCCGTTCCTCTCGCGGAATACGCGACGAAATGATATGTGACAACACGGACATAAAACACGCCTGTCATCGACTTATTTACCTCGCGGTGGGCTGACCGAGTAGACGGCGAGTGTGAGCGAGATAGAGGGGAACTGGATGGGCGACAGGGAGGGAAATAGCGCAATTAGCGCACTTTCTCAGGGTCAATGTTTTCAGCATACGCGATAAGCTGCTCGTAAGTTACGATTGCATCGAATGGTGAATTTAAATACCCAAACGTGTACAATGTGAGATACGATGCGAATGGTGCTTTTCCTCCTTTTGTCTGCGACAAAAGGAGGAATATTAAAACTGTGTTCAAAAATTCACTGCCGACGCTGAAAATCCATAGTTTACGTTAGTTTACTCGCAAGATAGATCTTCAGATCGCTGGCAATGAATTTTGGAACACAGCCTACGAGACAAATGATTTACAGACGTTTATCCAAGTATTTCTCGCAACTAACCTATCCAAAGTTCCGTTTGTATCGATCCGTGCGTTTCAATCGCGCTCTTTTGACACTCGAATACATTTGATCAAACATGTATACATTGTGTGCGTAGGGAGAAAGCAAATGAAACGTGTCCCGAACCTCGATGCTCGATCGGGCTACGACGTATACGTGTTACACGCACGAGGCACGTGGGATTCGATATCGCGACACGGGAGGCTCGTCCACGTGGCTTCTTTTATCTACTCGACCCCTCGTACCTCTCTCGTCGATTCCCTGAATCACCTCGTTCGCTCCTACGTAGCCTCGGCACGGATAGTGACACGGAACTGTACGGAACTGCCATGTGCCCTTCGGCAATTGTCGGCATCGAAGCCTATCCGTTCGGATAGGTCGCGGGATGATGCAATGCGCAAATGAATCCTCGCAAGTGCCACGCAAACGGTACAAGTGGCGTCCTCCGACCGCGCGAGCGACAATTATGTTACAGAACGTCGCGTTATCCTGACGATTTACATTTCTCAAGTTTTTTAGGCATACTTAATTGGAAAAATTTTTATCAAGTCTTCACGTTTTCTCGCCATCAACTAATTAACACGAAAAATTTATACGATAAATGAAATCACGGCTATCGAGTCCATCTATTTTTATCGCTTCACACAGTTTACATTCGAATCGAAATGAACACATTAGCGGGAGAAAATTAAAACAGATTTATAGTCGCGCTAGAATACATTATCATTCGAGAATTTTTGAGATAACTGTTATCTTTCTTACGTTCTAATTTTATTTTCCGACGATGTACGTGTATCGCGGAATTAAATATGAAATTAATCTAAATCTGGAAATGTAATAGGATACAATGGTAGATTATATCTACGGATTATCATAGGATTTTTAATGCTAATCTCAATCAGCATTAAAAAAATATGATTTTTTATTTATATAAATTTATTTCTTTGATCTCGTGCCCCCGAGCACTCGTACACCCTGTAACGATTACTCGTATATAATTACCATCGAAGAATTACTTTCTTTGCTCGGCATACAATGATTCTGATATTCGGCGAAATTACTAGATCCGAAATGTATATATTTTCAAATAGCGATATAAACGAACATTCGTCGAAATAATCATTCATGAAAATGATGGCATTAGAATCGATTACATTAGTATTCTCAATCGCGCTTCTCGATTCACTCGCTCTCGGAGCCGCTTTCGCCGCTCGCGCTAGCGGAACCGCTACCGCTACCGGTACCAGATCTCGATCTCGACTGCGACCTGGACTTGGATCGTGAGCTCGACCGAGATCTCGACGGTGACTTCGCAGGCGTTCCCGAGCGCGATCTCGACTTGGATCTAGATCTCGACGTATTCCTCGATTGAGGACTGCCAGATCTAGATCGTGATTTACTACGTGATTTAGATGGCGAACGCGACTGAGAACGCGAGCGCGATCGAGACGGCGATCTAGATTTGGATGGTGAATGTGAACGTGAACGTGAACGTGAATGCGAGCGCGAACGCGACTTCGACCTCGACCTCGACCTCGACCTCGACCTCGACCTCGACCTTGATCTCGACTTTGATCTGGATCTGGATCTCGATCTCGATCTTGATCTCGATTTCGATCTCGAGCCAGACTTGGAACGAGATCGTGAGCGGGATCGCGACTTTCTGCTGGACCCCCGCGAAGACGCTCTCGATGAGGCACGTGATCCTTCCTCGTTCTCTGCTTCGGAACCTGCAAACAAATTTTCCGATTATCGGAAAAATTTTCAGATTGGTACAATAATAGTCTGCCTTCTCCATCATGTTGTGATATATGTGAATAATAATATATTATATGTTAAGCGAACCTTTGACTGGAATATCTTTCCCATCTGTCTTCTCCTCTTGTTGAGTTTCCTGCTCCTCCTCCTCCTCTTCTTCTTCCTCGTCTTCATCCTCCTCTCCCGGTGGCTCCAATTGTTTTTCTCGATATCTCTGCATTCTGAATTCGTTGGCGTTTAACGGTCGGTGACGCACTATCAGGCGCGTGTTGTTTGGCTGCTGTCCGACTTTCTGGCGCCGTTTACTCAGTCGCACGCGCGTCTCCAGTTCATTATAGTAAACCTGCGGTACACAAGTGGATTAACGTGACGAATCACGGCATTACGACACATGATACAATAGTGCGCTCATATATATATATACCCCGTCTTGTCTTATCACGAGAAAGTAATTCTCCTCGTATCCTTTGGAAGCTTTGCTCTTGACGTTCCAATTGTATTCTCTTGCCATTTTGTATTCGTATTCCTCCTCATCGGCGTAATCGATACCAGCAGTAAAGTCCCGTCGGCGTTTCTCCAATGTTTCTTCCAACGGCAAAAAGTAAGCTACAAATTGCTCACCACTCTCATCCATCACACCTCTACAAGAAGCAACAATAATATTTAAATTAATTAATAATTAATAAGAAATAATGATTCTTTTCGATATACATGTTTTCTCTCCTTTTATATCGTGTAAATTTACTGCAAGAACTTACCGTATCATGGCTTGTGACATCTCTTCGATCTGTGCGGGTACAGATCGACCAGTTGGCGCAGGATCGGAGTCGAATATAACTTGTGCACATGGATATTTCCATAACTAAAAATTATAAAAGGTAATCATATATAACGGCGAATATTGATGTTTATAACAATCGCTGCAATAGTACCTTAAAGTCTGGATATACAGGCAATATTTCTACAGGTACTACGTTTGGTTTACTGTAATGTCTTTCAATCGGCTTTTTATTGTCTTCAAACGTCTTTTCTATAGCTTTTATCTGACTATCACGGTCCATGTAAAGCGTTTCCTCCTGATTAAAAATAACTGAATTTTGTATTGAAAAATACATAAATACTACAAATATTATATAATGCAGATGGCAGGTCATACCTTAAAGTTCTTTTTGATACTGTAACCAACTTTAGCTTCGACCTTGTCTGCTGTTTGCGGCTGAAATCTGGTACTCTCCGTGGAAATATATTCTGTACGTCTCAACCAGGAAACGCTCCTAGCATGATGCCGGGAACGTTTAGAATCTTGTGGCGTAAGAACATCTTCCTCCAACAGTTTTTCATCGGCTGGATCTAATTGAGCATTTGGATCTCCCGCATACGTGTCCTTATTTATCAGATCAATTTCTACACCTAAATCATGTTCCGTCAGTACTTCATACTTGTAATTACGCTCTAACGAGGTTGGATTATACTGAATAAACCTGCGTTATAAATATCATAAATTATGATTAAAGATTAAAAAGATGTAAGCGACAGATCTCATTTGACGGATCTCATTGTTCACCTGGTCGGTTCGAAAGGGTACGTTATAAATTTCGGGTCAAACGGGATATCCGGTAGCGTGTTGCAATATTTCACTCTGCATATAAGTTCCGATCTGAAAAAGCGGGCCGATGTAATAATGTTATATATATCGTTGTATTCGTTTGTGGATTAGCTGCTTATTTACCGTTTCTCCGCTGGTCTGACTACACGTTTGTCCCGGTCAGCTTGATTGCTGTTGGTTTGTATAGTAGGTGCCATTTTATCACGTTATGAACACGTCGATCACGAATCTCATATGTCGATATCTAGCAATCAACAATAGAATTCAACACTGATAACACAATATAAAAACGATGGCTAAGACCGAACGCTACATAACCACATCGTATACAATTCGCATGGAAAGCAACACAGAGTAGCGCAGAGTAGGAATGACGAAAAGTAAGGGGAAAAAGGGATAGTGCGTTCGAAAACTTCACCCAACAAGTGTGTCTGTCTTTATCGTTCATTAAACGTAAAACAAGGTTAGAATAATAGACACTAGCGCACTCGAGTGAAGTTTTCACTAAGGCAGTTTCATCATTTATCGCGCGCCAATGTGGCAACTTGACTTCAAGTTTCGCAGAGTTGTCGAAAGATGACACCATAACGTTAAACACACGCGCTACGTGGAAACGCACCGAATGCATTTCCGACACGATGCTCTTTTATATTCAAAAAATTTCGTTCAAAAAATTTTTCTTATCACATCACGATGCGACACACACAAATACAATTTAATACATAAAAACATATAAATAATATAATAATTTATAATAAAATATAAATTATTATATAAAATATAATAAAGACTGAGAGAGAGAGAGAGAGAGAGAGAGAGAGAGAAATATTTAAGTCTGAAAAATGATCACGATACGAAAGTTCTCCGAATCGGAGACCCAAGAATTTATTAAGTAATCTAAGATTTAAGTAATTCTAAAATTTATGAAATAATAGATTTAAGAATCTGTTTGTGGCTCAAGAAATTTCAAATTCTTAAATTTTGCATCTATGTGAAGTAATTATAGCTCAGATGAAATGAATTAAGATTTATTACTCGCGGATGAATCTGAAACTGTCGAACTGCAATCAAGACTGAAATCAAAAGACTAATAAAATATAAAATTTGGAATGTCGAAAATAAATGGACTAGAAATCAACTTGATTTGTATCATCGGAGACTCACAATACCAGAAATTCCGTTCAATTTCCGTTTAAACATGCGGGAAATTCTTCTTCATTAAACTTTTAACTCTTTCTGAATTTGCTTCTATAACGTAAAGTTTTCCCACTTATTAGCAAGTTTAAGATATCGTATCGCGATACGACGTCCTAATTTCTCGCATGTTTCTCGCACGCAGGCGTTTCCGTCCGTTATTGATTGGAATGCGCAAAACGCCGAGCAGAATTCACAGGAACGCGAACGTCATTCGTCGTGTGAGAAAAGTGCTTATTCCGTCTATCCTACATTCTCGTCAATTCTCGTAGGAAACCAACGCGAGCGTTTCAGATCTGGAGAAAAAGCTGTGGTGTCAAGTGAGGCCCGAAAGACATGGTTGGGCCCAATGTTTCCTTGTGACTAACCGTCCCGGAGGGTGGAACGATCGCCACGCAAGGCGCATCCTTCAGAACGCCTTCCGAACACGAGCGTACAAATACAGAACTCGCGACGCTGTGCAAGGTAAAAGACAAGTTGAAACATCACGTATGACGGTTGCACAATTATTCGTTGGAAATAACTGGAATGCGAGTTCGGCATTAAAAATTAAAAAATAGAGCGAGAAAATAAAGACAAGGTAAACGAGGATGACGTGTTGATATTTTCCGAATAGTGTATAATTAATGAAAAAGTACTAGTATTCAGCTTGCGATATTTTATTGCACGACTTTTAATTTTCAGTTTTTTCTTCTTGCAAAACTTGCAAGGACTACATGATCTCGCGCATTCTATAGGTGTATCCTGTGAGCCCTGTGGCAGGGCCTGGCGCGGCACGATCCGTATGGGAACTAAGTCCAGATCCCGACATGGTCGGGCATCTATCGAACAATCCGATATCCGGTCACCAGAATCATGGTTCCGGCAAAGACACGCGGCAGAGAAATCGTCCTGACGACAACATCTATGCGGACGAGGCTACCACTGGCCAGAGTCCCACCGACGAGATCAAACAGATTTTCGAACTGCTTAGAGCCGGGTGAGACTTTGAAAAGAGAACGAACTCGCATAAAACTAAAAGAAACTCAAAAAGGTAGCGTAGGAAAAATGCAAAGGGATCGTTCACGTTGCAGTGAAATCGAGGTGGTCGAGGAACTGGTTGAGAAAAATGGACTGAATGTGCTTAGCGCAAGAGACGAATGGGGATATACACCTGCCCATTGGGCTGCTTTGGATGGCAATATTGAAGTTAGTTCGAGAGAGAGACGTTGTGATTCAAATCCTTCATTTCTTAAAATTATTGTTTAAACGCGCTGGAAGACATAAAACTTTTCTTTCAAACAGGTCATGAGATATTTGATAGAACGGAGCGGACCCGTCGATCTACCATGTCTTGGCACGCAAGGACCAAGGCCGATACATTGGGCCTGTCGGAAGGGTCACAGTGCAATAGTGCAATTATTATTGAAGGTACATAGAAAAATTCTGAAAAAAATGTAAGAATTTCTTGTATCTATCTCATCATCATCTTGCGATATCTTCATACTTGGTCGTGTTTCTATTTTTTTTTCAGGCGGGAGTTGCGGTCAATGCGGCCGACTTTAAAGGCCTGACACCTCTGATGACCGCCTGTATGTTTGGCAAATTCGCGACGGCCGCCTTCCTGCTAGGATCCGGCGCGCAAGGACACTTGACGGACATAAATGGTGACACCGCGTTACATTGGGCCGCATACAAAGGACACGCCGAACTCATCAAGCTGTTGATGTACAGTGGAGTGGATCTGCAAAAACCTGATTACTTCGGTTCGACACCGCTCCATCTGGCCTGCTTGTCCGGTAACATCAGCTGCGTCCGAATCCTCTGCGAAAAAAGTAAAATTGAGCTTGAACCGCGCGACAAGAATGGCAAGACACCGCTGCAGCTGGCCAAGAGTCATCGCCACTCGGAGATCGTGCGCATCCTGCAGGCGGAACAGAAGCGCCGTGCCAGATGGATACCGCCTATTAACGAGCTATGGTTTGTGCTCGCCTTTTTTAAATAAAAAAATGAAACATTGTGCGACAAAATGGAAGAATCCGCGCGTTTGCTTTTAAGGGCGCTACTGTTTGGCGGAGCTGGCAACAGCAAAGGACCATTGCTATTGTTTATGATATCCGTTCTGCTGTGGGGATACCCGATGTACCTGTTGAAGTGCATTCCGTTAACGTGGAATCTTTTACGAGGCAGTCATTATTGTTTCATTTACTGGAACGTTCTCATGTGGATCTCATGGATCGTGGCTAATAGAAGAGATCCTGGTTATGTGCCGCAAAACAGTGATACTTACTATAGGGCGATAAAACAGGTATCATACGCAATATCTGTAAAACAATCGTAACGTTTTGTTACGTCTTGCGTTGTTTTAGATTCCGTACTTCGACAAGTGGAAGAAGCGGAATGTCTTATTATCGCGATTATGTCACAGCTGCAGGTGTTTCAGACCTCTTCGGGCTAAACACTGCAGAATTTGCAACAGATGCGTCACATATTTCGATCATCATTGTCCATTTATATACAATTGTGTTGGCCTACGAAACAGGTACAATCGATACTTGCGTAAATGTATACTTTATTGTATAATTTAATTCTTTAACATGCTCTTCTTTGTTTTTAGAATGTGGTTCTTTCTGTTTGTTATGTGCGTGGCAATAAATTGCTCTTTCACATTATATTTCGCTTGTTATTGCATCGCAATTGAGGGAATTCAACTCTTGTACGTTCTCGGTGTATTGGAGGCTCTCGTCTTTTGCGGCCTCGGCTGGATTCTAACGTGTACCTCGGTAGATATTTTTGCATTATCGTCACATTTTTAATGTAACTTTCTATCATTATTTCTTTTTAACAGGTTCTACATGCATGTATGAATTTGACTACCAATGAAATGTTCAATTATAAGAGATACTCATATTTGAGGGACAAAAAGGGCAAGTATTTGAATCCCTTCAGTCGAGGACCCGTGCTTAATTTCATCGAATTTTTTCTCTGTCCGCCGGATCATCAAACGAACGATCTTCAGCATTATCATATTCTTTCGGAGGATGTCATGTAAGAATCGGGACGTATGAACCTCCGGACAATATTTCACGCACTTTTTGCACAGAAAAGCATCAAGCGCGATCACTACTATGTATACAGTGACATTATTTTTTTCAAGTTACATATACATTTGCACATAAAGATTATTATCACTTATGAAAAATTCTCATCTCATAGTTTTAGGGTTGGGTAGTGTCTAGTTAAAAAGATAAAAGTTAAGTTAAAAAGTTAAATAATTTTAACTTAACTTAGTTAATATTTTAGACTCTTAACTTTTAACTTAATTTAGTTATATTTTATTGGTAACTATTAACTTTTGATTTTACTTTTTTGAAGTTAACCACATCATAAATAAAAGGCGTTGTAAGACGCTGCACGTCTTTTTACAAGTAACCAGTGATGATTTTCGAGCCCGGACACCACAACGATTTTCCTCCATCACTCGCGTACACAGAGTGTGCGTTCGGCTATTCGTGTGACATGTGATAATGGTCGGAGATAGACCGAGCGTCTCTGTGTGCGTGAGTGGTGGGGAAAAATCGCTGTGGTGTCCGGACTCAAAAATGCTTCACTGCAATAGTCGATCTGGCTGCATTCCTGCCAGTACTGAAAATCTATAGTATATATTATGTAAAAAAAAATTTCGAAAAAAATTTCGAAATGGCTCTTACTTAAATTTAATAAGTATACACACACACGCACACGCACACGCACACACACACACACACACACACACATTATATATATACTATTAATTGAATTAAAAGTTAAGTTAATAAAAAAAAGGAATTGAAAAGTTAAAATATATATATATATATATATATATATATATATATATATACACACACACATACAGAGTATGTTTCTAAATAAAATATATTTATTTCCGTATTTGTAAGATTGAAGCTCTGAAATAAAACAAATTTAACTTTTAACTTTTCAATTCCTTTTTTTTTATTAACTTAACTTTTAATTCAATTAATTACATTATGGATTAATTTGTATTTTAACTAAGTTAAATTTTTGAGGCTGTTAACTTTAACTTAACTTAGTTAAAAAAAAAAGTTAACTTACCCAACCCTGCATAGTTTATATCGCGCTACATTTTGCTGCCAGAGCACAAACTTGCAAACATGTCAAGAATTTTATAAATTAATGTTAATAAATACCTTAATAAAATCAAGTTTCATAATTTATTAAATGTATTAAATAGTCTACTCATACACATAGAGATTAATATAAAATATTGATAGCACAATAAGGATAAAAGATCTTACTATATAAGATATATATTATGACGGATTGGTTATATATTATATAGATGCTTTGGAAGTTAATTATTGTAAAAACAAGGTCAATATGATTATGGTGATATCACTTCTAACGATTTTTGTTTTGGATAAATAATTTCTTCAAAAAATATATATAAAATTTAAAATGTTTGATAAAATATGCCGCTATTTTCTGTATTACTAAAATGCGCCATGAAAAATTACGATTACTAGAGAAAGAAATCTCAATCTATATCGCAACAATATATATAAAAGATCAAGAAACGTATAAAAATTGATATTACGGAAAAAGATCAATGGCTCGATATATATGCCTATAAAAAAATAATACATGTAAACTGTATAATATAATAGACCGAGTACGACTTACAATTTTTACTTTAACTCGTAGCAAAAATCATAATTTGGCGGTGGTTCGGGAATCGTGGGTAAATCTTGCGGAATATCGATTCCTTCGGCATCTAAAAGTCTTAATTTAATATCCATAGATAATAAAGTTTCCAAGTCATTTTCAGCTTCTTTGCTAGTCATTCTATTTCCTGAAAGAAAAAAGCAAGTAAAAAATTATTCAAGTGTATTGCTTATAAATGCAAAATTTGTAAGCGTACCGAGTAAAGCATTAATGCCATCAGTCCAATAATCGAAAACTTGTTCATCAGGAGCAACGAAATCAAGACTAGATACTTCAACGGAGTCCAAAACCAAGGAAAACGCCAACTGATGCGTAGTTTTTCGCCTCTGCAAATCTTTCATATGAGGACAATCTCTGCCGGTTAGTAATCCTCGAATCTCGACTACTGCTAGTTTCGTAGGAAGTTCATCTATCGTTGGCACTGATTTCTCATCGCAGTCTCCATAATGGAAAACTTTGTGATTTGGCGATAAGCGGACATACCAAAATTTATCTTTAATCCGCTAAAAATATCGAGATCCTCATTAGAAATTTTATGATTTGTAACATCGAGTATATCTTATTATATTTTATGTAGTACATACTTGTCCTCTGGCACTATATTTCATGAATCTGGTTCCTTGCACCAAAAATCCTAATCGTTGCTGCTGAATCAGCTCTAAGATTTCAGGAGTAATCTGTTCTCTAAGTTCAACAATTGGCTTCGCGTGGCTTTCCCATTCCTCCCTATTTGTCCTTTCCTGTTGCCAAAGGTTAGTGATTGTTGAATAAGGTAACTGTTGTAACTTGTTTTTAAACTTATCTAGTCCTGTGGGCTTGCACTGAAGTGCCCTAGTAATCTGCTCGCGTACAACAGAAAAAACTTTGACAAAGTCTTCTGTAGTTGCTCTCATTTCTTTCCACGTCTTATTCAATAAAACTATGCAGACACAATAGAATTCTTCAAAGGGATGATCGTGCGTAAAGAACATTGGATGATAAGACTGACCCTGTTCGCTGGGAGCTTCGCCAATGCGTAATACCTAATTTAAATAATGTTCATCCAATTTACATATCCTGTGCATTATAAAATATAATTTAAAGTTTTTTTGAAAATCTACCCTTACCTCGCAAAGCAATTTAACAAGTTCTACACTTGTTCTGCCGAAAGGACATTCATGCTCGTCTGCTCTGCAAGAGTTTTCAAGAACAACCTTTGTATAAGCTTCAGTATGATTTCGTGCAAAGTATACCATACAATCCAACGCAAGCATTCCCGGTGGAGTCTCGGTAAAGTCGAGAGCAGGATTAATGTCATACTTGAAGCCCAATTTCTTGTAATCTTTAGCAAAAAGTCCCTGTTTGCGAGCGGCTACATCCCCACTATTTGCACCTTCTGTGTCGAAGGCTATCCTTCGAAGTTCCTTAATTTTATCGTGTGCATCTTGATCCTGTGGATCCATCTTCGTCATCATTCGTTGTTCCAAAAGACTTAACATTAGCGTCTGCAGTACATAGAGTTGATGCGCCATTTCTGCTCCAACCTATGAAAGTAGGATATTTTTAGAAGAAAAGATAAAAACATATTCATTGGCTAAAAGTAACTCTACTAATACATTGCAGATAAAAATCACCAATGAAAACATTTGTTTTGACTTAATATTTTAAATATGGAAGGAGTACGTTATGACAAAGTAAATAAATACAATTTCAACCCAAAACAAATGTTTGTTTTGACAATCAAGCATTGTATGTATAATAAATAAACCATCTTAGTCAAAACTAGTGAAGTTACATGGGTTGTTTCAATTCTTTTAAATTAATTATTCTTTAATCATAAAGAGTAAAGATCTAAAGGTATGTGTGATTTTATCAAAACTCTATACTATTACATTTAATTATACCTGTCCAGTAGATTGTATAATATTCGTCAAAAACACATTCCTGACTTGTTTAGATTGTAACGTAGCAGAAACTGCTCGCCTCTTGTGTAGATCAGCCTTTAGAAACAGCGCATTTATTAAAGCTATCGCATTTTGTTGAATTTGTGGGTTCATGCACTGCAAATGCATTACAAGATTGGGAAAAGTGACTTCTTTCTCCACTTGTCCA
Organism: Cephalotes varians; assembly: GCA_037157785.1. Lineage (NCBI taxonomy): Eukaryota > Metazoa > Arthropoda > Insecta > Hymenoptera > Formicidae > Cephalotes > Cephalotes varians. The sequence goes on along the minus strand of JANQDE010000012.1, from coordinate 3,203,887 downwards.
TATTTCCCTGTTGAATTCAAGACTAAATTTTCTAAAATACTCAGAGAAGCTTCCACTACACTATTGTCCTGAGTTATCGATTGATTATTCACATAGCTCGCCACTTTATTGATAAAGGGTGTTTCTAATATATCAAATGATACAATTCCATGGTCCATCAATTCTACAAACGATTGAAGAGAATATGCAAGCGCATTTCCTTTATATTTTCCACCTTCCACCTGACAAAGCGATTGTTAAGTAAAATATATAAACACTCAATAAAAGTCATATATTATATTCTTTTATAAAAGATTTTGACACCTGTGAAATGATCAATGCCAATCCTTTCTTGTTTATAAATTCCAATGCAAAGGTCATGTCTGTGCTGAGTGCACTCAGTTTCTGTAGAGCTGCTACTTTTTCTTCTATCGCCCCATTATTAAGCTTAGCCAAAATATCACTCGCTGTTTTCGAGGGTGAAAATTCCAATCTGAGAATACTGCCATTCTTTACTTCATTTCTATTTTTCTCCGTAATGTAATTCTGATTGTTACTTTCCGAAAATTGTAAAGAATATGCTTCCGCATCAGACAAACCCCATCCATTGCACAATTCCTAATTAAAAAAATAATCATTAATATTAAATATTAGTACGCATTCCATTATCTCTCCTAATCTTTTTATACAGAATATATTTGAAATATAATAATACAACTGGAAGAGATAATTCTTCGTCTCCATTTCTGAGAAAAATTTTCTGAGAATTGGAGGATCTCAATTCAGCTGCACTCTGTATAATTACTAAATTACGATAGCATACGATACATCATGATGAGATCATAGTAGTAATTAATAAAATAGATTGCACCTGGATAATTCCGGCTAAAGGTTGTTTCTGATTGAACTCGATGAGCTGTGGCACCTGATCGGTCATTTGAACGGCGATTTTTACGATATTCGAATCCTTTTGGACCGGCATTTTGATCGCTTGCGTGTACATAAAATAAGTGAAAACGAGATCTGTACGGCAAAATGCGCGACTACGGTGTTCCGTGCACGCCGAGTTCCAGTTTGTTTACAATCCGTTCGTAAGCTTTGACGTTTCCGCTGTCATAACGATTCCGATAGCGATGCAGTTGCAACGGTCACGTGATTGCAAAGTTAAAGGCGAGCTCGCTTCCGTCCGTCACCGGAAACGACGTGTACAAAATCGAATGACCGATTACAATTAAATCCAATTCAACTTTCGTTTCCACTAAATCATTACAATTAAATTGTAGAACTCGAATTTTAGGATCTAGATAATTTTTCGACATCAGGAGAACATGATGTGCATAAAATGAAACAACAACTAGGAGATTGTGAATTTTAATCAGATTTACAATGTTTTTCTTTGATTTTTTCGAGATTATAAAAAATCTATGTCAACTCTCGCTTAATCTCTAAATTGACGTCTTTTCTTTACGCTTTTCCTTTTCCCAAGTGTATTCCGCAATATATTGACAGTATATACTGAATATTTAGTATATACGTTTAGTATACGTATACGTGACGTGAACTATAGATTTTCGGTACCATCGATATATTTCGGAACGCACTCGCGGTACTGTATGCGCCTGTATCTGATAATCGCAATGTCGCAGGGATCGGAGTATGTCAGCAACGTCACATTTCTCTAATTTCAAAGTGAATTTAAAGCGACACGAGAAGCGGCGATCGAAAAATGTCCAGCGTAGACTGGGAAGAAGTTAAGCGGCTGGCTGCCGATTTTCAGAAGGCACAGCTCAGCTCGACTTTGCAAAAGTGAGTGGTCTTTACTCCAATCTGGTTAACCTCATTCTCTTAATAATGAATTCTCAACTAAAGCGTAAAGCGACCATAAATAACACGGGATTATAAGTCTGCGGGATAATAAATCATGCTTAATTCACATAAATATTATATTCTTGTTACATATATTTGATTTGTATATTTTGTATTACAGTAGTATATATTTTTGTACTATAGTAGTTAGCAAGAGTTTCAAATAAGTTTAAACATATGGAATTGATGACCACATTTGTTTCAGTTAAAATTTATTTCTGTTATGAAATGGTTTTGAAATCAATTTCATTTATTACTCTAATAAGAATACAGTTAGTTTTTGTAATTATTGTTAGTGATTCTGAAAAGTGTTTTTTATTTTCTTACATCACTTGTGTTTTACATTACTTTTTTTATAAATAAAAAAGGACTTAAAAAAACTCAATTATTAATTAATTAAAATTAAATTAATAATTTTTCTTTTATAATGACAATAAGATTTCCTATCATCTGATCTAATGCGATTAATTGTATATTGCAGACTCTCTGAGCGAAATTGTATAGAGATTATAACAACATTGGTAGAAAACAAGCTTCTGGACATCATATTTACCAATGATGGCAAAGAATACGTTACACCCCAGCATCTTGGGAAGGAGATCAAAGACGAGTTGTATATTCATGGTGGAAAAGTTAGTTTAGTTGACTTGGCGCAAATTCTTAATGTTGATCTGTCACAAGTAACTAAAGTAGTAACAGAGCTCGAGAAGCACAATAAAGGGCTAAAAGTGATATTGGGACAGCTTATTGATAAGAGTTACATTAGTAAAATTGCGGAAGAGATAAATGACAAACTTGTACAGCACGGTTGTATTAATATAGCCGAGTTAACGCTCACTTACAATTTACCAGCTGATTTTTTACAATCGGTCGTCGAGAAGGAACTTGGAAAGATTATACATGCCACCCAAGACTCCCAAGATCCGAAAATTTTTTATACTGAAAGCTTTGTTACTAGAAATAAGGCAAAAATTAAAGGTGCCTTATCTGCTGTCACGAAGCCTACGCCATTATCCGCAATATTGGGGCAATGTGGCGTATCAGAAAGAATATTTTTCTGTAAGCGTAAAAATAGTGACATGAAAGCAAAGTTATTAATGTCCATATAAGTGACTATTTTCTTTCTGTATTATTAAATTATGCTTAACAATATTGAACTATTATCATCAAAGTAGTATAATTTTTTCTTCTCTCTCTAGATCTACTTACTTAGTATCATATTTATTCTTATATTTCTATTTATCTTATTACATATCGTTAATATAGCAATCCTGGACAGTTTGCAAGAAGTAAAACAAGTGCCAGGAGTTGTAACTGGAAAACAGAGTGGAAATAGCATTTACATACCCACTATATACTCTAAGAGTCAAAATGAATGGGTTGAAAATTTTTACAAGCAAAATGGATACTTAGGTAAAGTATGCGATTTTTAGGAATTCCTAAGAAATTGCTGTGTCAAATAATTTAATCTATTCCTCATCCTAGAATATGACGCTCTTACAAGACTCGGGATATCAGATCCATCAGGTTTTATCAAACGTCATTTTCCAAGCGAGAACATGATCTTTCTAAAGTCAGTGGCTGTAGGAACAGTAGTAACTGATCAAGTCGACGCTAATATCGAAGAGGTCGTTGTGACCGGATCCTTTGTTGACCTATATCCTCTTTTACCATCTGTATTTAATGACAAAGATATGGAACTTCTTCTCAAATTAGCTACGAAAAAGACAAAAGCCAATGTGCATATATTTGCAAAGACAGTTGTTGTCTCCGAGACATTTTTACAGACTTTAACTAAATCTCTCGAAACAATAGCGGAACAAAAGGCTCGGGACACGGTAGCTAATGGAAAATGGATCCAATTTATTGCTGAAAATAAATTGAAATCTAAATCCGCGGACTTGATCATTGAGAGTAAAGTGAGTAAAAAAGAAGAACGAAGGAAAAAGGCAGCTATTGGTAAAGCGGGAGGCGGTAGTCAAGGCAGAGAAACAAAGACAAAGTCTACAAAGAAGAAATATCTTCAAGGAAAGACGCAGGAAAATGATTCTGACGAAGACGGGATCAGACAGACGAGTGGAAAAAGTGAGATTACATTGATATCCGTAGAAGAAGTGAAAGCGGAAGTTCTGAAAGACGAGAACATATCCGTTATCGAAGGAATGGCAGACGAATTAGCGTATCATTTGCAACCAAAACTAAACAAGTCCGCGTTATCATTAGCGGAACAATTGGCGCAATCCAACAAGTCTACTAATCTAAGCGAAATCGGTGAACGCCTGAATATTCTAATAACAAATATTCGAATATTCGACAAGGGTATCAAACATCTGGACAAAGTGGATCAACCTTCATTAACCAAATACTTGCTCAAGTCTCTAGGTCTTGATTTTGTAACGAGTATATTCAAACTGGCTGCTCAACAGAATATGCTGCAAGTAGCGGAAAATCTTACGACAGAGACAAGGCAAAGACTGCTGCTTGAATTGCCTGCGGACGTTAAGGAGCCATTAACCGCTATCCATAAAACGATGATGGGAGATTCGGTGGAAGATTTTTTGAACAGCGTTGATGGAGCGATGACAGCCTGTTGTCTGGTCCTAAAGAAGTATGATAAGAAGAAAGAGCGGCTACAGGTGCATGCTCATAGAGAAGCTCTAATGGAGGAGCTGAATGCTACGCAAGATCCTGCATTGACGTTACATCTGGTTACAAGCGTGCTTTTCACCGCTGTTACGCAAAATGTCTTATATATGTCTGGCAGACATGTGACAACCGTTCTCGCGTTTCTTCAACAACAGCTAGAACCTGATACAATGTCGACTCTTTCCAGATACCATGGTATGTAACGATTTATAAGATATCTTTAAAAGGGAACTTCTTTATAATAAAATATAATTAGTTAAAAAAATATTGTACATTTTTTTTCAGACTTAGTACTCAATTTGTTAAGCACACCTGATGAAAACACAAAAATAGAAGCCTCCAGGGCTTTGGAGAAAGGATTGGTGGAGATAAAAAATATTGCAAACAATTTCAAGCAACATGTAAAAATAGACAAGTCTTGAGAGGGTTTATACAATGATTGTATAATACAAATGATGTAATATAATCTAGATCTATTTTATGCAAGTATTTGTTATGTAATATCAATCAATATTGTACTTTATAATAAAACATAGGATATTTAAGTTAAAAATTAAAAAAGAAATTGAATCAGACTGTGATTTAATTTATTGATACATATATGTATATATAATTGTGACGCTTTCTGTAATACTTGATAAATGCATTTATTTTTTATTATGAATCCTCCCAATACTTATCTTCTTGGTAAACATCTTTATCATTTTTATAGTCAGCTCATTAATAAATAACTTGAATGTCAATGCACTAGATGCTTATCTAGATGATGGACTTATCTATATATACATATGTATAACTTAAAAATACCCTTGATCGTCATTCTTATATGTACACGTAAATATCACAAGTACAGTTTTTGTAACAGCAGATTACAAAGTTGCCAGGATTCGCGTGAATCCTACGCACACCGGTACTACAGTCTGCCCGATACCCCAAAACAATGCGTATAAAGGTGGCATTTGATAGCCAGATGCTCTATACACAAAGGCAACTGCCGCCGAGCTGACGACACCTGACGTCAGCGGCAACAGTACACCCATTATTATGATAAGCAGTGGAAAGAATCTGTGGATATATACGTAATATCGTGAATTAATCATTTCACAGATATACCACTAAAATTTACATACTTGCCGTATTTGTGTTGTCGCAAAGTAGCGAAACAAATCGCGCCAGCAATTGTGTGCACGAATATCGAGGAGAACAGGGCCCAGAGAAATATTTGATACCACATCTCTGAAAAATAGAGAGACATGGAGATTCATCTAAAATTCTTGCAAATAAATTTAGATAGGGTGATTTTGATTATACTTGATTGACTTCAGTGAAGCCAATCAGCGAGTAATTTGATTTCAGATAAACACTTTTTGTTAACAAATGGTATCAATAGTATATAATTCTTTATTGTTTGACACATGGAAAGGGAGATTAGAAATCAAAGACGAGCTATACATAATTAGATTCACAAGTGAATCTACTAATTTAATGATTGCCAATTAAGTCGATAAAAATCTGATCCAAGTCGTTTATAAAGTTTGATTGCAATCAATCGCAAATAAATGCACGCGAGCTCGGACGATTGTTTACCTGCAAACGATGTTAAAGGCATGTAGAATACATTGCCCGAGTTCATATTTCGCAACGCCATTTGCGATCGCGATAGGTAGACATCAGTTTGTGTATCCATTTGAGCAATGAGAAAAAAGTAAGAAAGGGAGATACTTGTACAATCGTCTCTACTTGCGAATCCTTTGTCAATTATTCGCTTTCTTCTGTACCAGTTTAGCAGTCATTAGCGAGAGGTTATGAGAGTATCGTTAAGACATTACTTCAAAATTATTAACCGCTAGCAGAATTCTTTCAGTTGTCACAGCGAGAGAAGGATAAGGATATCGATAATCACGCGAACAGATATTCATTTTCAATAAAATACAAGAAAACGGTCAAAAAGGAATCTCGATTTAAACATCAATGCAGAACTGCCAATCCTGGTCACTCATTGCTACATTAGATACGTTCCGTTTCACGCATATGCGCGCGTTCATCTATAGTATATGTGACGTATACTATAGATAAATGCGCGCATAGCGTGAAACGGAACGTACCTATTGCTAAACATATAATATGTAACATATATAAGGCTGTGTTCCGATATTACTGCCAGTACTGAAAATCTATAGTGCACGTAACGTATACTATAGATTTTCAGTACTGGCAGTAATATCGGAACACAGCTTAAGTATGTCTCATATATATATATATATATATAATGTGTCATACATACATATGTTATATTACATATATATCAGTTGCTATTGCTTAACATCTGTTCTAAATTTTTTATAATCTAAGAACCTAAGAAAATATTTAATTGCTTCAATGTTCTATGTCCTATTTTCTCTTTTTCTTACATTCATTTTTCTACATGTTATTGAAAAAGTTTACATTAACATATATTTTATTTCAAATTATTATTAACTTATTTGATTTATATATTTAAAACTGTTCGATAAATCTACGTACATTTGTCAAAACAGTTTACTAGAAATATAAATGTAGTTATTATAGCATGAGAGATAAAAAATTTTTTTGCAAGCGAGCTTGAATTTCGAGAAATTGTATTATTAAATAATATAAGATGATTTCTATATAAATACACACAGCTGATGCCACTTTTACTTTTTGCTTAGAAAATGAAAATGTACCCTAAAGCCCGTATCAGATTAGAGATTGGCAGCAGAAAAAGCGGTTTAGTAAGCGCCTTGCGCCGATTGGATTATATTTTTAGATCTAGAGGAATAATCCTATCTCAATTTAGATCTAAAAGTATAATCCAATCGGCACAAAGCGCTTACTAAGCTGCTTTTTCTGCTGAACGGAGCCATCGGGTGCATCCAGATTGGCTTAAATTTTTAGATCTAATGGAATACGCTAATCAGATATAAAAGCTCACGGTTGCGCTTCTGGATGTACCCATTGTAAATCGAACCTAATATACAAGCGCGGATTTGTCTCTCCATCTTTCATCATTGTTTGGAAGTATGAAAACAATAATGGCGTATTCTGTGAACATTTCCGTAGAAGCGCCGATTGAGAATCAGATACAGGAAATTACTTACGATGGCCAAGAAATTTATCAAGCGTACGTAAATAAATTTGACTTAACAAAGAATATAGTAAAGATATTCGATTAATGAAATTTTTGTTAGATATTGAATACACCTCTCATAACCTTAGTTTTGTCTAGGGAGATAAGATGTATTAGTTCACATTATTAATTACAGACCTCTTACATTATCGGAGAATTTGGCAAAAATTGCTCAAAAGATTGACTTTAGTAAAATAAATGGTGAAGAAGTAAAGAAGGAGCAGTTGGAGGGTAATGAGAAGAATGATGAAGATACAAAAGATCCTGCTTCATTTCAATCTTCTTTGTGGCCATGGGATAGTGTTAGAAATAAATTAAGGTTTGTTATGATTTTTTATATGTATTTTATATATATTAGGATGCTATATATATCATGGATGTAACAAGCTTATGATTTAACAATTAGAAATAACAATGTGTAAAAGATACGAATTAAATTTGATTTCTTTTGTAGGAATGCCTTGACGGAAGTTTGTGTATTGGCTGATGTACTTGCAATAGCAAAGGAAAAACATTATATGGTATTAGATCCAATATCTCAAGAATCAGCCGATGTGAAACCTATGATACAAGTATATGCTAGAAAAAAGGCATTAGCAGGAGCAGCGTCGGTTCTTATGATGGGTGCTGAAAGACTGCGAAATTGTCAGGCTGAATTAGCTAGAACCAGATCCACTCCTGACTTTCATATTGAGTTATTAAGATTACGGCAAAACTGGCGTTTGAAGAAAGTATCAAACTCTATCATTGGTGATCTCAGCTATCGAACTGGTTTGTTTTATTTTTTTTATTTATTTGAGATAAATGTTTATGTCTTGCATTGAAAGTTTTGTTTTTACATTCGGTTTTTATATTTTATATTGAAAGAATAGAATTTGTGTATATAATATTCTTATTATAAATTCATATATCAAACAATTTAAAACACGACCAAATACGGTCAAGGCTAGGTGTCAGTGCTCAATAATAATTCTATTTTTCGGTCGAAAAGAACTTTATTAAATTCATATATTTATATATACTAGCTGGTTCCAAGTATACACAAACAGGCATGTTTGAAGTTACCAAAGCTGAAGAAGAAGAAAAAAGTAATAATAGTCCACCAGCATCTCCTAATACTGGTAGCAATATGTCAGGGCAATCTCATGGTTCTTCAAACTCAAAAGCATCTGCCTTACGTGTGACTATACCCAGTGAATTACAAGGTGTTGCATACATCGAAGTATTATGTCAAAAAGGTAATGTAATAAAGAAGAAATTCATGTACATAAAGAAATATATGTGCACATTGAATAAATGAATAAATGTACATTTGTTTAGATCAAGAAGATCTGTGCAATGCAAATATAAGTTTGCTTAATAGCAGTGCAAATAATTCAAATACCGATATGCATTGGCAGCAAAAGTTAGAGGCTGCTCAAAACGTTCTATTTTGCAAGGAACTGTTTAGTCAACTAGCGCGGGAGGCTGTGCATTTACGCGCGCCTATACCTCACATGGTTGTCGGAAATCAAATAATGGCCACGGTATATATCTTGCAAATTAAGAACTTTTTTATTATATAGTATTCTTTATTTTAAACTGAACAAGATACACACACACACACACACACACACACACACACACACATATATATATATAGTATTTTCTTATATATATATATATACATTTAATGTTTAATAGTTTTTTCTTTAATATTTTTGTGCCAGGTACTCCCAGGAATTCAATTAATAATTGGCCTGTGTCACAGCACAGGCAATGACAAAAAACCTTCAGCTCCACCACCCCATAAAACAGATCATGATCATGTATTAGAGCACTCTCTGCATCAACTGTTGCGTGAAGTACATTACAATAATAGTAATCATCCATTTCCTCATCCTGCCTCGGGACCTCTTGGACCTAGTAAACGTAGATACATAGCAGGCCCTACCGCCGCTGACAGATATGAGCTTTTAGAAATGACAAAGAGTCAGACACTATTAGAACAAATTATCCAACAAGCACAACATTTTTTTATGCGTTTGCGTACGGAATATGTACTGGATACGATAGCGAAGGAGGTGAAGGATCCGCTTATCGTTTCACATTGGAACGCGTTGAATTCGCCGACACAGTCTTGTGTAAAGATAAATATCCTAACACATGGATACGATAGCGTGTGTCGGACGTCGATGGTCGTTCACGTTGGTGAAAAGTCACTAAAGTGTGTGTGCCGTGACGGTAGAGTCATGCACATGAGTTACGAGCCTCAGGAGCTGAGAGACCTAATTTTTTGTCAGGTCAGTTGCTTTTACTATGTACATTTGTGAAGTATAAAACTATACAAAAATATCAAATTCAAGATATAAAATATTTTTTTATTATCGATAAAATAATATCACAATATATTGTTTTTTTATATGCAGATTTATCAGCATCAAATAAGCGCGGTGCAGGCTCTAGCCAAGTGCATGGGCTGGCAGTTCTTAGCAAACAGTTCACACCTCGGCCTAGGTTCGGTAGAGCCTTTGGGAAACGCTAGTAGTTGTATTTTAGCTTCGCCAATTGGTGACAGGTATTTTATAGTTCAAATTTATAACATAGAAAAAAGAATGTTAAATGCGTGCACCTGTTATTTCATCATTTAATCATGTTTGCAGAATGATAGCTGTACGATGTGAACCACAAACAGGTGTGCAAGTCGCTATTGCTCATTCTCCCCGAAAAGATTTTTTTCCTGGTCAACTTGTTCGAGAAAGGAAATGGGAGAATCTGGGAGGTTCTTTCAAAGAAGTTAGATGGGACAAGATGGAAGGGAAGAATTTTCTAAATAAAATGGAGCTACTTATGGCTTCTTTAACAAGTTCTTAAGTGTTGCAAATTACAGTCAAACTTTCGTATGTCTTTTTATTTGGGACTGAAAGATTCTCTATATTTTTCTATATCTTTAATTAAATTTTAATGGTATAGAACAAAATTGCTGTTGTACGTACAATCAATTTAAAGAAGAAAAAATGAATTTTTCGTTCTGAGTTGATTATATGCAAAACGCATTTTTATTCTATGCACGTGTGATCAAGGCCGTGTTCTGATAATTCGATAATCTATAGTTCACGTTACGTATATTATAAATTTTCAATACTGGCAGTGTATATTGGAACACGGCTCAAGTAACAAGTGGTGTAAAATAATGGGAAAATATATTAAGTTCGTTAAAGTTAAGCTGAAAAATACAGGAAATCTCTGTCCCGATAAGAAAAATATAAAAATTCGATTGTTTCGACAATCGGAATGTGATTTTTTTCAAAATAGAATGAATAATTTTGTTTTTTAAAACAATTCAATTATAGAAAATACAAGACAATTTATTGATAAAATGTCTTTTGATTTTATCGAGAAATAAGTTTTGTACACAAATCTAATCGTTCCTTATCTCCTCTAATCATTAAAAATTTTTTACTTACTGCTATTAAAATTTAATTTACGACTGTGATTTAGGATAATTTGGAATTATGTCAATTATCCATATCGTAGATATCATATTGATAAAAATTATCAATATGTGGAATATATAAAATGCGAAACTTCTATACTTTAAATTTGTAAGAAAAGAATTACAAATAATTCATTATAAAAATTTATCTTCATAGTTAACTAATTACATAACTCGAGTTATTATTATATGTATTATGTGTTATATGAAACTGGTATATATAGTTTTACATTTAAAGAACAATAACAATAATTTATAGCTAATATTTTACAAAAATTGTTTTCATTTCAATGTCATACGAGATGCAATATGATTCGGATAATAAAGGACTGTGAGATGTGTGATAAGTGAAAATAAAAATTAATCGAATGTCAAGAGATACATATGTCACAGTAATTGTCTTTAAGTGTAATCATCGATAGATTCTCTTTTCTTATTGCAAAAAGTAACGAACAATTTCTTAAACTTTATCGTTTTTTTTCTTTAACCTACTCAAGGAATCCATTTTTAAGGCGCAAATTGATGCACAAATATACACCGCATTTGATACAATAATTATACACTATAAACGTATTCTTATATACACACACGAGCGCACTGATACATACATTTTAGATTTTTTCTTTCTTTTTATAGTTTCTCGTTTTCTTTTTGTAGCCATATTAGATTATGATGTTGAAGCGAAAAATTATATAATTTTTTTTTCATGCGTTGAAATAAATTATATTATACGCTTATGCTATTACTTTGTGTTTGGTAATACTATAATAATAATTTGTGATTGATAAAATATTAGACTGAAAAAAACTTTCCTTCTTTTGTTATTTTACATTTAAAAAATAAATATAAATATGAATTTAATATATATATAAATATAAATTTATATGTATATTAATATATATAAATATATATAAATATAAATATAAATATAAATTTAATATATATGTGCTCCGTGTACTTTAAAACTAGATTTTATGACTTTATAGCTATTTATTATATGAACTGAAAAGAGAATTTTTTTGCTTTACAAATCTATACTGTTAAACATGAAAGAAGTTCATTTATTTTAATGCAAGAAAGAAAAATTATGATTACATATTTTTCTCACTTTCACATCGATAATTCAACATAACTGCAATAAGAAAACAAGAGATATAAAGCATTAATATACACTTTGATGTCATCCAGATCAAAACTGGATTATTAACTGGATAACTAGATTATTCTATTTCTGTATCATATAATTGTTTCGATGGATTAAGGGACGGACTAGCAGCTTGATCAAAATATCTTGTGCTAGAACCATTTACAAGAAAAATAATTGGGGCTTTTATCATGGGGATCGGAGACGTTTCGAAAAATATTAATTTCAAAACATGCAATTACAGGATGAAGTCTGTTCCTTATTTCAGTTTGGCTAACATATCGGATGTATATTATACGTTATTGAACTTAATGGAGTACATTTCGCCATACAAAATTAATAATATTGCATATCCATACTTTGTATCTTGCTTAATAATCCAAATGAAAAAAGTATCCTGCTGATTAAATGTATTGTTTCTACGCGTATTACATAATAGAACAATAAACGATTTTCTTAGAGATTAACATCTAAAGAGAATGAATGTCGTTACAACGTTCATATCAGAGAATGAATTTCTTAACTTTGAACATATTATTAAGTAATTTTTATAAGTTCTCAGTTTCTTTGGAAACAAAGAATTAAAGACTGCGTTCGTCCACCAGCGATCCTAAATGCAAGCGTAGTTGTTATTATCAATACTATGTAAGCTGATAATAGACTGGCTGCATACGCCTGATAACGATTGAGCAAGGTCATACACGAGACAACCAGATGCGATCCGATCACCCAGATAATTTGTCCCCAATTTTTCTTATCCAGGGCGGAGAAGAAGATAACGCCCCAGAACGTATGCAAGAGAATAAAACATAGAGTGGTGGCAGCCGATATTATAAAGAAGTATTCGGTACCCTGCCGGAGTCCCATGGTACCAGGCCCAACCGCATCGGCCAGGACATTGACTAAAGCAAAGGCACCACTCATGAAGCCGAAACCTAAGCCGCAAACATAAGCGAATATGTGTCTGCTGTCAGCTACATGCGTCGTTGTAACTTTTTCTAAGCCTCTTTCAGCTTTACGCAGCACCCAATATAACAGATACCTTTAAAAACATAGAATAATTGATAAAATTGTTTTTATTTATACATATAAAACATTGGACATGCAATTGAATCAATTCAAGAACTATAACAAGAATTACCTGAAACCTTCTTGAAACAGTACAGAAAAAACCAGGCCGAACGCAAGATGTTCTTGTAGCGGAACGACAGCGTACCAGAGCACCGATGATAGCAGCAGGGAAATGAGCCAGAAGAAAGCACTGGCAATCAATATGATTATCCTGATGGGCTCGGCGGCGATAGTGAAGGTAAACATGGCTAGTGGTGGACCGAAAGCCAGACAGGCACAACCAAAAAAATCCATGACGGTCATTTTCTTTTCGCGGCGAATAACCGCGACGTGGAATCGCGCGTACTTTCGTCAACGTTTTTCTTCCTCTTGTTTCCTTCTCTTCGTCGTTTTGACGGCGCTAGCAAACACTAAACCCTTTTACAATTCTAAGCCTCTTTACGGCTCGGACACTCCCTCCTATCGGGCGCATTTATCTTCCCGATGTAGTGCGCAATCAGGAACGCGACAAATAATCGTGCCGATTTGTTTTACAAAGATACAAAAGCTCGCGCACATTGGAATCAATCACGGAGTCACCCGTGTGACAATTCGTGGATCATTCTGTCTGTTCTTGCGTGAGGTTATCGACAATATATCGATAATAACGATCGAAGTGAGAGATCGATTTATCGAAAGTATAAAGCCAGTATCACACTAGAGATTGGGATTGAGATTAGATTGGAATTTAACCAATCAGAAGAAAAAAAACCAGTTTCAGGTTTAGTGAACTTTGCTTTGATTGGTTAAAATTCAATCTAATCTCAATCCCAATCTCTAGTCTGATACGGGCTTAATAGTTTACTTTAGGGCCACTTTTACTAACATCGGTTAAGTTAACCGATGGTTAAAGTGTCAACCGTGATTGGTTCATTCTGGTCAAAGACAAATGCGATTGGATAATTCCATTGGAATTAACCGTCGGTTAAGTTAACCGATGGTTAAAGTGTCAACCGTGATTGGTTCATTCTGGTCAAAGACAAATGTGATTGGATAATTCCATTGGAATTAACCGTCGGTTAGTCTAACCAACGGTTAAAGTGTCAACCGTGATTGGTTCGTTCTGGTCAAAGACAAATGCGATTGGATAATTCCATTGGAATTAACGGTTAGTCTAAACGACGTTGGTGAAATTGGTCTTAAGGCATTTACATTGGGCGCGTTCAAGTCAACAAAGCAGCTATCCTGCTCGCCAAGCGATTGAACATGATTGGTTCTTGCTTATAGATCCAACCAATTATATTAAATCGCTCGGCGAGCAGGCAAGCTGCTTCGTCCGGCTTGAACATGGCTATTGGCTGCGTTCAGTAGAGAAAGCAGCTTAGTAAGCGCTTTGCGTTGATTGGATTATACTTTTAGATCTAAATTGAGATAGGACTATTCCGATAGATAGATTAGATCAATGGTCGCGTTCAGCAGACTCGACTGTTGCGGAGCGGATCCGTGAGCGCTCGCTGCTATTGGATGATCTAGAAGAATACTCCAATAGCAGCAAGCGCTTACGGATCTGCTCCGCAACAGTTGAGTCTGCTGAACGCGACCAATAAAAATATAATCCAATCAGCGCAAAGCGCTTACCAAGCTGCTTTCTCTGCTGAACGCAGCCATTAATGCTGAGTCTACCATGGCTGCTAAAGCGATTAAAATCTATAGTACACGTTACGTGCACTATACATTTTCAACGCTAATAGCGTCTGCCCGAACACAGCCAATGGAGGTCGCGGTATTAGCTGCATTCGTTTTACTCTATGGCTTAGCTCTTTTTGAGTCAGCTCAGTGGATTAGATAAAGGTAAACGTATCGTTTATCTGTATCTAATCCACTGAGGGCCACTTTTACCAACGTCGGTTAGATTAACCGACGGTTAATTCCAATGGAATTATCCAATCGCATTTGTCTTTGACCAGAATGAACCAATCACGGTTGACACTTTAACCATCGGTTAACTTAACCGACGTTGGTAAAAGTGGCCCTGAGCTAACTCAAAAAGAGCTAAGCCATAGGGTAAAACGAATACAGCTATTATTGCGATTCTGCGACGGACCAATCGTTGTGCGTAATATACGATGCTCTCTTCTCTGATTGGTCAGAGTCACCACACAATCCTGCGACCTCATTGCAGACCCAGCATAATCCATCTGTGTATTCGTTAGTCATAGTCACTACTGTCGCTATTGTCCACTATTGTCGCTAGTGGTGCTAATGGTCGTCGTCCGTGTCGGTTGGCGCCTGCCGTCGTGTCTTGTGTCGGTCGTATCGGGATCATCGAGAGATATTAGCGAGGAAGTCGCCGTAGTCACGTGATCGCGAATACAGTGTACCGAAGACATGGCGGACAAGGAAGAAACCGAGAAGACCATCGCCGAGGACTTGGTTGTCACCAAGTATAAAATGGCCGGCGAGATCGTGAATCGTAAGGAAACGGTGACGCGTGTTCGCGCGGGAGGCCGCGCGGCCACGAGCGTATATCGCGCGCACGTTTTCTTGCCGTCGCAGCCATATGGAATGCGGCGCGCCAAGCCGGGCCACGACCATGTGCCAGACCTAACGCCCTCGGCGTTGCTCGCTCGCGACAGAATTTTCCTTCTCGTATCAATTCCCCGTTCGTCGAGCATGAGACTCCCTTGGGGCAACCTCGGTCAAACCGATAATTCCGATAATTCTCGCTTGTCGATCAGTTTCGGCAGAAATGCAAAATTTCTAACTATGCGATTCGCCGTGTCTAATCTAATCTCTTTTCTATATATGTCGAACAATAAAAAATTATTCTATCCTTATTGACAAAATTGTTGATAAATTATTCTCGAATTAAGAGCTTGACCAAAATCACTTATTTTCGATCATTTGCTTAGTCTTATTGCTCGGTAATCGCTTGCACACTTTCCATTTCACTAATTTAAATAATCACGATTGCCTATTCTTTTTGACTTGGCATTTAACGAGTTAGCTTTTTAAGTTTTTATCAATATCAAAACTCGGTTAACTTTGACATTTGGCTTTTCTCGTGAATAAACTGTTAATAAATGTCTGTGTATTTTCTAGGAGTATTAAAGCAAGTTCTAAACAAATGCGTCGCTGGAGCTTCTGTGAGGGAAATATGCGAGTTTGGTGACAAAATACTTACAGAGGAAACTAGTAAGGTTTTCAAAAAGGAGAAGGAACTTAAAAAAGGGATTGCTTTTCCAACGTGCATATCAGTCAACAATTGCATTTGTCATTTCTCTCCTATCGCTAGTGAACCTGATCTGATTCTCAAAGATGAAGATATGGTTAAAGTGTAAGTTTTTTCATAGAGGACTTGTTTTTTTTATAATCTTCCAAGATTTATTTACTAGCATTTTATGCAATTGCATAAATTTAATTTAATTTTTGTCAGAAACTGATGTTACATTATCATACACTTCTATTAATAATAATTTAAATAATTCTGACATTTCACTTTTCATAAGTTTGGTATAATTAACAAAATCATATATTTATAGTGATCTTGGAGCACATGTCGATGGTTTTATAGCTGTAGTGGCACACACCATTGTCATAGGATCTTCACCAGAAAAAAAAGTAACAGGTAGAAAAGCAGATGTACTTTTAGCTGCGCACTATGCTTCTCAAGCTGCACTAAGGCTTTTGAAGCCAGGTACAGAGGTAAGATTGAGAATACTTGTATGCTATCGTTATCTTTTTTTAAGTAAACAATGGTAAAAATAAAATTTTCTATTTTTATGTTTAATTATATATTTTAGACTTACACAATAACAGGTACTGTGGAGAAAATATGTGATGCCTATAAATGTAAACCGATCGAAGGTATGCTAAGTCATCAGTTAAAACAATTTAAGATCGATGGAGAAAAAACTATAATTCAGAATCCAAACGATGCGCAAAAGAAAGAACATGAAAAGTATACTCTCGAGACTCATGAGGTATATTTAAATTGATAAGAAAATTAAATTAATGTTATAAATTTTTATAAGAGAAAGAGAAACATTATATAAAAAAAGTTTAATTTATTGTGCATATTTAATTGTAGGTATATGCAATGGATGTACTAGTTAGCACAGGTGAAGGAGTAGGGAGAGAACAGGACACCAGAGTTACGATATACAAGAAAACAGAGGAGACATATCAGCTTAAACTGAAAGCATCTCGCATGTTTTATTCAGAAGTCTCCCATAAGCATGGTCTCATACCTTTCAATTTACGTACCTTCGAAGATGAGAAAAAGGCAAAAATGGCTGTTGTTGAATGTGTAAATCATAGGTTGATTGAACCATTCCAAGTAAGATCATCACTTACTCCTTTATTTATTAACTTTCACTTGTTAACTTTCAACTTGTAGTATAATAAAAGTCTAACATTACATTTTTTTATGCAGGTGCTATATGAAAAACCAAATGAATACGCGGCGCAATTCAAATTTACGGTACTTTTGATGCCTAATGGACCTCATAAAATTACGGGAATTCCTTTTGACCTCGATATGTATCACTCCGATTGTGTCGTGGATGATCCTGAATTGAAGGTATGTAGAATGTTAAATTAAGAAAAATAATAGCTTTGTAACTGTGCCATTGCTATTATAATTGATTAATTTATCTATAATTGAAAATTGTAGACCCTTTTATATTCTTCGGCAAATCCGAAATCAGCGAAAAAGAAGAAAAAGAAGGCTGAGAAAGCTGTAGGAGACGTCGCTGTAGAAGTCGATGCTAAGGCCTAACATTGTCATTTTAACGTACCATGACTTACCGGCATCGTGCACCACTCCAATACTTTTTATTTAGTGATCTAAGGGAGCCAAGGCTGGACACTTTCGAATACAGATCATTCAACAGTCAGCATAGCCATACTTTCGGACATTGCACAAATTACAATGCTATGCTTTGCATTGCTGTCTCTATATGAATTATCAGCAATCGTCTGGTACATCTATACCATTCGTTTGGAGGAAAGTGTCGAGTTTTTTTGCTGCTCTACCAAGAAAATTAAACTTTATCACACATTATGCCACAACACAGCGCTTAAGTTTTTATACCAGATTATCTTTTAATGGACTATGGTATTATTACTATATACAGATTGATGATTATTCATATGACCATTTGCAATTGTTGTATATTACGTTTCAATCTTTGAACTAACATTTCGTACGTAACAATCTTGTGTGATCTTTTTTTTTTTGAGACATTTAGATTGGTTGAGCTAAGGGAAGTGAATCGTATGAACCCAAAATATAATATAACGATTATTTTTGCTTATCTATATAATTGAAAACAAAATACGTAGAGAACAAAATTATATAGGGTTCATTCTGTTCGATTTATGTATGTATTATTATTTTAGACAGTATCACAAAATTTGATTTTATGGACAGACGAGTTGTTGTAATTTCTGAATATTTCCATAAAATATTCCATAAAATACGATTCCCTTTCTCGTTTATTGCTGGTTCTGCGCAATTTTATATCCAGCTATGAAAACTATACTATAACGTTTAACTTCAAATTGTACAATTGGAGGAATGGATCCATTCTTGGATACTGCATAAACAATGAAATGCCAATGACTTTTCGAGTGTTTCGTTGTGAAAATACCCCCGACCGATAAAAAAAATTATATAAGTCTTTTCTACTCTGTGCAAATTATGAACTGTGTGCGGAGTACAAATTGTTAGTAGCAGCTGGAAATGCATCTTTAATCTCGAATGGAAGTTTATTTGAGCGAAAGATAGACTTTCACAAGAAAATATATTCTTGGGAAGTAATATTGACTTGCCGACTTTACTACAAATCGTAAATTATAAAATTAATATTATGTAATGATAGTTTTATATAAGAGGAATAGACAAAATGTATCTGTTATAGATATTTTTTCTACTCAAGTTGTGCATACGTCGAATGTTACAAAGTGTGCTTGTATAACAAAAGATCATTGTGCACTGTCCATCATTTGCCTGTATAACTTTTCATAATTGCAATCGTGTTTGAAACAAATTATATTAATAATAGACTTTATAATATTCTCTTCTGAACTTTTCAAATTAGATGAGATCTTAATTAATATTCATTTCATCAAAACTAAATAATTTTTATATATACATACACATATTATATACACACAGACACACACTTAATGTAATGTAATGTAACAAATGTATGAAATTTTTTGCAAACGAGGACTGTGCACAAAATTCATACGCAGTATAAAATTTAACTCAGTGATGTGAAAAAAGAAAAATTGTTATAAAAATGCTTGACGATAAATTGATAAGTATAAATTTTGACATATATATATTTCACAAATTATTATATTCCATTTCTCTCTTAATACAGTTAAATATGTGTAATTTGTAAAGTATTACATATTTGTAGAAAAAACGAAAGGAAAAAATCATTTTATCTATTTGGATTGATAATTATACAAACTGGATTTTATAGATTATTCCTTATTGACATAATTTTGCTACAACATATGATCTCTGATCACAATGAAAAAGAATGTAAGTACAGAAATATAGAACATTATTTAAGTCGTATCTTTATTGTTTAAATACTAAATGTATTTTTTAATTGATTTACAGATTGATTTTCTTTTTTTTATATCTCAAAACTATGTGCACCCACCCACCCACACACACACATAGCATGTTCTTTTAATGATAGATTTTTCAACCAATTCAGATTAGATTTCTTTCTCAATAAGAATATCGAGGAAAATTACCGTTTATTGCAATATTCTATTTTTTTACAATGCATGTTTTTGTAACTGTTTTTCTAATCTTTAATATTTCCTTAAATACTTATTCTTTCTTTCTCCTTCCCTCCCTCCGTCTCATCTCTCTCTCTCACTCTCAAATTAATGCAAAATATATATATCTTTATTTATTTAATTTCTAATTTCTTCAAATTTGCAAAAAAATTTTTTATTATTTAAAAATGATTAATGCTTCGTAACGTTAAAGAAAACTTTATTCTAGATTAATAAAAAATTTATCATTAAAGAAATGTTTAGTGATTTTGAGATACTCTATATATGCTTTGTTGTGTTCGAAAATTATTATATCATCAAACCAAATAATGTTGATAAATGCAATGTAATTTCAATAAAATAATTGTAATTCTATTAATTTCGATATATTCTGCATGATAAGCTGACAAACGTAAAGAATAACGTGCATGAGCAATTTTTGATTTTGCTATATTTCTTTGTATCTTTATTTTCCAGTTCACTTTCTGAGTTGAACAGTAGAAATACATTGTATGAGAAATAAGATGCTTAAATTCTCAGAATAATTATTACTGACTCGCGCTACTGTCCTGTGGAAATCGCAATTTTAAAGTAATTGTAATTGGTGTCGTAACATCGGCAACGTTTATTTCAGTACCATCTTTTAAACCCAACTCGATCAAAGTTTTGGACAAATTCTCGCGAGTTTTCTTTTCAATGCTCGCTACCATTTGCATGTATAGAGTTTTACATTTACCATTTATAATAGCTGTAAGAGCAGGACTTTTCATTTGCAGATCTGGCCGTTCGCAAAGAAGATCTATCAAATTCTGTAATTTACATTTTGAATCTTTAATTTCAATCTCTTGCGGTACTTGACTACATGCCAAGCAATTTTCTTTTCTCTCTGCCTCGTAAGTGTACGTGTAAATTCCATCCACATCGTTGAGCACCTAAAAATGAGATGTAATATATAACTTTTTTATTATCTTATCGAGCTCGCAACTGATATAAATACGACCCAATTTTGAACGAAATATAATGTACATAAACATGTATAATATGCACCTATGCATATCTAATCTTATTATCAAATGTAAATTGAAAAAATCGAGAACTGTGAAGATTGGATAATTCAATCGATTAAGACAAAATGAACTGAGATTAAAGTTTTCTGATTGATAAAATTCTAAACGATTAACAATCCTAAATCTTCAATGCATAGTCTAACAAGTCTTATATTTTATCCATAATAAATTGTTATTCTATGTGATTACCATATAATTACTTAAGGACGCGCTACAACTGGTTGCAAGTTTGAACGCTTCTGTCGCGCAGGCAGCAGCGATAACAGCATTTGTTGATGCTACTGCCGGTATGATATTTTTGACGACACCTTGTACGAGTCTGTATGTCAAGCCTTGTATGCCAAATTGTGCCGCTCTATCGTTCGACTTTTCGTAAATCCAGTTTATATGCTGGGGATCGTCTCCATCGATGGCACAGTCAAATGGATTTTCCTTTGGCCACTGAATTACTTTTACATACTCTATACAATGCTCAGGCAAACGCGGAGTATTAGCTATCGTACACAAAGGATATGTGACCTATGTAAAGTACAAACGAGTTTCTAACATATGAAACTAGTCTACTGATAATATCAAATTTTGAAAAATGGAATATTGGAGTCTGTGCTCACTTGCGGTGGATAAAGATCCAAGGTACACTCGATGCAAGGGCTCATACCAGGTAATATAACTCGAACATTTCCCTTGAAACCTTCGGTCCCACCATCGATCATGGGTATCACACTGGCTTGATCTAATTCACCATTTTCATAGAGGAGCAAAGACATTAACATACCATTGAGCCATCTCCTAGCGACGATCGAATCTAACCCACAGATTACCATATGGAACTCTTGGAAAAATGCCTCGTTTTTAGTTTGTATCTCACAATTGTGTGGAACTACGTTACAGCCAGGAACTCTAGCGTTGATAAACTTTGCAGCTGTCTCCGCTTTGTAAGATCCAATATCTTTGTGACGAAACAGAAACTGTCTGTAAAATTTTAAGCATATGAAATTGTTTCCTTTACACCTCTAAAATATTTATCCAAATAATCTTTCATGTAAACTGCGTCAATATTTTTGTTACAGGCAAAAGGCAAAAAAAAAGAATCGTACAATGCAATATTTATTATATAATGCTTAGAAATTAAATTATGTAATGTTATTAAAATATTTAATAAATATAAGAAACATTTCTATATATTCTAACATTATAGTATTATTATAATATATAGAGAATATATACCATAATATTATCAAAATATATATAGAAAACATTTCTATATACGAGCATCTTGCACCGTGTAACCTTACCTACCGATTGAGGTTAGACAATTCGATCGTGTCCATGTCGATTACGTGGAGATGCCTAAATCCCATAAGAACTAGATTCTTTAGTAGCTCGCATCCCAGACCGCCGGCGCCGACAACGAGCACCCTACAATGATCCAAAAGCATCTGCAGATTATCGGGAGACGGCTCAAAGTCTGGTCGGCAAAACGGGCCCGATCTCTCCAGCACTTTTCGCAAACTGCTCCATCGCCTCTGCAGATGATCGGAGCTCATTATCGCTGTCCGATTCGACAAGTTTTGGCCTAGAATCAGAGTAAACTAGGTTTCGACGAACGAACGAAGCTTCAACTTGATTTCGCGCGGCACGAATCGAAAGACGCTCGTATCTTTAAATTTCTTTCTTTCTTTTTCCTTCGATGTCTGTTTTTTCTCGGGCACAGATTTCTTTCCCCCGTCTTTTTAAGATAGTATCGTTTTTTTCCGTTTTTCTTATATACCAATTATATATTAAACACTTCCAGTTTCTTCGTTGACGGTTTATCGATGATATTGACAGCTATCGCAGGAATAACACAAGTTGCATGTGATTTGTAACCTTCGCACTGTCGATCTTCATTTCTATTCGCTCTCCGCTAGGGAATTTCTGTATTTCTCTAAAGAGCCAATTAACCAATGGGCGCGTTCAAAGCAGCTAGGGCGGGAGCCTTAGATTTTTGCATAACTTATAAAGCAAGAAAATTAACCAATCAATTCATTTCATGCGTTATGCAAGAGTCTGTGTTCCCTTAAATGTCCAATTAATCAGATTCAGGCTGTTTCGTCCCGACTATTATGTACGTATGTACCCACATTATATCCTTATAAAAAAAACCATGAAGTTGGCATATTAAATCTGTCGTTTATTTGATAAATCTTTAAAAATTTTTATTAAATTTATCAAATTTTATTTATATCAAGATAAATATATATTCAGATGCTAGAAAGAAAGAAAGAGCTATCTATATATATATATATATATACACAATATAATATCAATTTCATTTCAAATACAAGTGTACACTGGCTAAGCCACAAGAAACAGACCTATCGACGTGCCGAATGGCGCTGAATGACGTAAGTGGCGGGAAGGGAGATGACAGCGGGTGGGGGAAACAAGACGGTCGGAGCGACCTCTGGAACGGCAAGCGAGGGCTGAAGTGCATCGCGCTATGCGTTGCATTGCTGTCGAAAATGGCGTCGAGCTCGGAGCTGCTGGAATATTCGTCCCCGGTGAAGCGTCGTAAAGTCGACGGCGGCGGCGGCCGTGGGAGCATCAGCGCTGCATTAGCGGATCCGCAGTCCAGCGAGACACCGCGCGACAGCCCGAACGACGATCTCGAAGGTATCGAAATCCGCTGGATAGGCGCGCGCGATCGCGTGTAATCCACGAAATTCGCGGGTGCCTCGCGCGCAAAATGGCGGCAGTCAGGCGCCTTCTCGCCCGTTATCTTTCTTGTCTCGTTCGTCGCACGGCTGCATCACAGCCGCCATGACAGTCGCGATCGATCACGTCGCAATTCCACGTAACCGCGTAGCGATCGATCGATCGGCGAACGCATTCCGACTCGAGTAACATCGCGAGATATATTTTTACCGTTTCATCTTCTTTTTCCTATTTTCGCTCGATATATCCGTAATCTTGATTCTTACGAGATGTTGGGCGTCGATCGATCGTATCGGGAAATTGCTGAATATTCTAACGCTTCTTATTAGCGTTCATAGATGGCATTCGTACGGGTTAGTTCATTTTTAACCGCACCTTGAACTCTTCGGTCTGTTCGTGTTGGGCTGCGTTCGGAGAATCACTCGAGTGCGTGGTGTGTCGTTCTAGCCTTATCGTTTATTGCACGTAAAATAAGGATAGATCAACACGTTTGCGCACATATGATCGTATGACAAATATCATCTTTAGTTTTTTTTATTTGAATGTACGTTTTTTGTACAAGATGAATTCTTGATGAAGTTGTACTGTATTTTCTGCACTTGAAGTGAGATAAAGACGAGAGTAGACATTAGAAAGAACATTAAGCAGCGTCTACAATATGCGGAGTAAGATTGATTTAAGAAGTAAGAGTAAGAAATTAATCAATCACAGTCAAATGTAAGAAGAATAGTTGACTGTGATTGGTCAATTTCTTACTCTTACTTCTTAAACCAACCTTACTCCGCATATTGTAGACACTGCTTTAAAGAGAAGCTGAGAGGCGCAAAATTCTTCTAAAAAGAACAAACTCGATATCTTATATATTTTATTTATCGCGCCCGCCATTTTCTCGAGTCGAAACGTAGGGCTGCGTTCGGAAACTTCATCCAAGTGTGCTGGATTGCACTCGTTCGGTTTAGCGCTCCTAAGCATCATTTATCCTTGTTCAATATTTGATAAACAACGAGGATAAAACGATTTCGAAAAGTGCTGTAAGCGTCAAACCGAATCGAAATTCGAGTGTATCCTTGTTTTACATGTAACGAACGATAGGCTAGATGCACTCGGGTTAAGTTTCCGAACGCAGTCTTCATAAGATATTATTGAATATTATTTTGGCGCAAAATAATGGCTGCGTTCAACAAAGAAAGCAACTTAGGGCCACTTTTACCAACGTCGGTTAGATTAACCGACGGTTAATTCCAATGGAATTATCCAATCGCATTTGTCTTTGACCAGAATGAACCAATCACGGTTGACACTTTAACCATCGGTTAACTTAACCGACGTTGGTAAAAGTGGCCCTAAGGGCCAATTTCACCAACGTCGGTTAAGTTAACCGATGGTTAAAGTGTCAACCGTGATTGGTTCATTCTGGTCAAAGACAAATGCGATTGGATAATTCCATTGGAATTAACCGTCGGTTAATCTAACCGACGTTGGTAAAAGTGGCCCTTAGTAAGCGCTGATTGGATTTCATTTTTAGATCTAGAAGAAAAGTCCTATTTCAATTTAGATCTAAATGTATGATCCAATCAGCGCAAAGCGCTTACTAAGTTGCTTTTTCTGCTGAACGCAGCCATTCTTTATGCAGGAATTGTTTTTTTTTTTTTTTATTGCATACTTTAGTAATTATTTTATAATTATACAATGATATAAAAAGTTAATTAATTTAGATCTTACAACTACATTTATAAAAAATATTTTATTATATTCTTTATTATATTCTAGTATATCATCTTATAATTAAATATAAATTTACAAATATAAAAATCTAATTTATTTATATCTTATAATTATATGATAGTTTTTTGTATTCCATTAAATATGTATTAATTAACAAATGATTGTAATTGTCACAAGATTTATCTTATAAAGAATATATAGATTGAATTATTCTTACATTTACTGATACGAGAGAGATAATATATTTTTAATATATTTTATTAATTTATATTATTGATACAAGTGATTAAAACCTAATATATTTTGATTCTAAGACAAAAATGCGTATGATTTCTCTCAATTCAATATTATATTAAGGAAAAAGCAATAATCTTAATATGTTGTTTTATTAATAATGTAAATTACCTATTGTTATTGTTATATAGAAGCACTTGGTACAGACAGTGGATTTAATGAACTGAGTGATGAATCTAAATCAGTTTCCATCTCTCCTGCAGCCTCAAGTTTGATATCACCATCGTCAAGGATTGATTCAACCAGTAATGATACTGGTTGCCTGTAAGTTTCATCTACAATTCCATGCATATGTATGCGGATCAAAAAATATTGCAAACTATTTTCTTAGAAAGTAATTTTTTTGAAAAAGTGTTATATTTTTCTGATGTAAAACATCTCTTAAAATGCACACTTATCTTAAAATATTTATTCAAAATAAATAGGAGAATCAATTTATATAAGAAAAAACAGGATTTTATTTAAAGAAACTGAATTTAATTTTTTGCCTTCTCAGAGAAATATAATAATAATAATAATAATAATAATAATAATAATAATAATAATAATAATAATAATAATAATAATTCACATGAGAAACTTCGATAAACTCTAAGGCCGATGTTTATACTTTATTTTTATTTTAAGATCACCTTAAATAATGTCTTAAGATGCTAATATGATTCTGTGGCCGATATTCATAGTCGGTTTTTATTTCAAGACCATCTTAGGTATGATCTTAATGATCTATATGACTCTATGATTGACTTATGATCATCTTAAGATCGAATTTTGAAAATAAGAAACAACTATGAATATTGGTCTATGGTTAGTTTATGATATCTTAAGACTTAAAATGGTTTTAAATATAAGAATTAATTATGAATACTGGCCAACGATGCTAAAAGTTTAGTTACTATTCCTAATAGCTCTGCATAAAAAGAGATTTACAACAATAATTTGTCATAATTTTAACACTTTATACATTATATTTAATAATTATTTAAAATTTTGTATTGTTTAATGTCATTTCAGGATTGATACTGCAGATGAGAAAGATGAAATATCCTCTACTGTCTCAAATTTATCGGATTTATCAGGTTTGTCTGACCTCTCTGGAGAAGCAGAAGTCAGTCATCAATGGAGAAATGCTTCTTCATGGATTCAGAAACAAATGTTAACGGGTGCCGATCCTAGAGATCTCTTACACCATCTCCTCATGGATTCCACACAGATTCCTGAACAGGTTGATGATCTCACCTTATGGAAGGTGTAGATATAACATCTTTTAGATCTATATTTTTAAAGTTTAGTACATAAAAATTTTACATAAATATAACACTCGGTTATACTTATTTTAGATTATAATCAACATGATGTCCGAACCTCCAAGACGACAAAAGCTCAAACACATAAATACCTTATCTGATGTGGTACGATTAATCTGCAATAGCAAGAAAATTATAGTATTGACTGGTGCAGGCGTTAGTGTCAGCTGTGGTATTCCTGATTTTAGAAGTAGAGATGGTATTTATTCAAGACTAGCACAGGATTTTCCAGATTTACCAGATCCACAGGTACTACGAAATCATTCAGCTTTATAATTATTTGAATTACAAGTAATTTATTGTTAATATACCCTTAAAGTTTTAACCCTTTTAACTTTCTTAGTCATATAATTAAAAATCTTATACAATTAAAAAAATTTATCTAATTTATATTTCTTAATTTATTTTTAGGCTATGTTTGACATTAATTATTTTAGTCGAGATCCCAGACCATTCTACAAATTTGCGCGTGAGATATATCCAGGACAGTTTAAACCTAGCCCTTGTCATAGGTTCATCAAAATGTTAGACAAGCAGAAGAAGCTCTTAAGAAATTATTCACAAAATATTGACACTTTGGAACAAGTTGCCGGTATCGAAAATGTGATTGAATGTCATGGTAAATATAATATTTATATGTTTGTTATGAAAAACATTCAGTTGATATTTTATATAGATTTTTTAATATTAATTTTTATACAAAGTTTAATAGATTTTCTTTATTAATATATTTTTATATGGATTGATAATTTCTCTCGATGATATAGCAATTGAAAAGTTTTTTTTTTAAATTAATATTAAAAGTAGAGAGTTTATCGTGAAATTTTGTCCACGCATAATACACAAATACATATACGCACGCACGTACGCACCACACGCGCGCGCGCGCGCGCTACACACACACACACACATACACATGCGCGCGCGCATACACACGGAGAGAGACAAAGAGAGAGCGAGCGAGCAATATAATACATATTTATATAAACTTTTCTTCCTAAAATAATCTCAAAAATCAACTCCTAAAATATTGGACAGTAATTGTACTTAAGAAACTCTGTATATTTTATTGAAGTATATCGTATTGGTTGTAACAATATTATTATCAAAGTTATGCAATTACATTATATAGGGTGCAAATTTATTTAAGCAATTACATTTATGTATAGTTATGTGAAGTTTCATTTTCTAATTACCGAATGATTTCTATTGAAGGCTCTTTTGCTACCGCGTCGTGTACAAGATGTAAATATCGAGTCAGAGCGAATGACATCAGGGAAGATATCTTCGCACAGAGGATACCTACGTGTCCGAAATGCCGCATCAATGCATTACCCTCTCTGTCCGAAATGAATTGCAGTGAGAACTACAGAGGTAAATAGAGCAATTTGTTTTTACATAATCCTTGCTGATAGTGTATTTATTTGCAGTCTTTCGTAATGGCTTATCAATTTCAATATGATACGGAGGGTTCACTATCTTTAGTGATAGTTTTCCGTTATTAGCCTTTGCTATAATGTCGCGAGTCGATGGCCAATGAGAGAACGTTATCTACTCTTCTCGGAATGTGTCTCGAACTAAATGAAGTTACTGATTCAACACATAAGTTGATACATCAATCGTAACTGCGAATAAAGCCTCGCTTGTTAATAAGCATATAAAGGTAAACTTACAAGATTGCACTTACTTGTGTGAGTGCCGTGTTTCGCGGCTATTTGGAGACCGTTTGGACTTGTCGTTTGTTGTCCTAGATCGTTTATTGTTTCCTCAATTCAACAATACTATATGTTACGATTGAGCGGAACGTATGCCATAAAAGAATGCCATTTCAAATAATTGTTTAATTTAAATTAATTAAAATTATTGTTAATTTAATTAAATTTAATACTCTTTTGTGTAATTCTCAGATCTGGTGTCGCAAGGTATAATGAAGCCAGATATCGTCTTCTTCGGCGAAGGACTCCCAGACGCTTTCCATGACGCAATGGCCAAAGACAAGGACAATTGCGACCTTCTAATCGTTATTGGATCATCCTTGAAAGTTCGGCCGGTAGCCCTAATTCCTTCATCCATTCCGTCACATGTACCGCAGATCCTCATTAATCGAGAACCATTACCACATCTCAAGTTCGACGTTGAGCTATTGGGAGATGGTGACATTATTATAAATCAAATATGCCATTTGTAAGTAGGAAGTTTCATTTTTTATATATGAAAATTATGTAAAATATGCCTTAGAGCAATGTTTCCCAACCTTTTTGGATTAACGACACACTTTGAATTTAATAAGATTTCTGCGACATGCAATAATGTTTAAAATAAAAATGTTTAAAATTGCCACAATCATAATACACTTTTATATAGTTTTTGTTTATTACGAAAGAAATAATTGTATCAAATATAATGGAATCAAACATAGTTAAAAAATTTATTTATTTATTTAACAAAAATTACTAAAAAAGCCCTAGTTCTAATGTGTATTTGTGCCTATTGTTGTTCGCATAATTTTTTTATTTGAGGATGAATAGTTGACAAGGAAACTCTGAGTTTTTGTTCCACAGAAAGTAGCCTTTCTCATTTTTAGCGTACGCATAAACGCACGCAACTTTTGTAAGGTGCTGATTTTGCCGCAAATTTTGCAACAATCGGCATTTTAAATACCTCTTTCTTCCTTCGATCAGCGTAAAAAAAAAGAAAGATAAATGAGATTTTAAGAAAGAGCTTATTCAAAATTCTAAAAATATTTAATATTTTCGCGACACATTTGTGCGTCGCGGCACACAGGTTGGGAAACACTTAGCCTTAGAGCTATTTAATTTCTTGTATATTGAAATATGTGCTAAAAATATGCATACATTGTTTAATGAATTTTTATTTATTAAACAATATAGTAATTTAATATAACGATTATTTAATTATAATAATTATAAAATTTCGATTTATCGGTATTGTGCAGAATGGGCAATACTTATAAGGAAGTTTGTTGGTACGACAAAATTCTGAAGGAAGTCTCGCAACTTTTACCGTTGCGGTGTCTATCTGATGACACCTGGGAACAGAGTCAAGATACGACAAGTAACACCGAAGTATCGCACGATAGCGTAGAAATTGATTTGAAATCTCACAATGTATCCTCAACTGAAAGTCAAGATAGCCTCTCAATTACTACAAATGCAATGCCACAACATACAGATGATATCAATGTATATGTATCATCTTTGCATGCTGATCATATTCAGATGGAAAATCCAGAAAAGAGTTTCAATCTTTTAGGAGAAAGTCCAAAAAGACGATCAGGTGACACTAGTATAGAAAATAGTCCCAAGAGAATGAATTTTGGTAGCACACATGAGACAGAAGTTGTGAGTTCCCCATCACCAGTGAAAGTAAATACCGAACGAACAATGATCTTGTCAAAAAATGAACTTCACATTACATCTACAAAATCGATGTCTGAAAACAATTCGGAAGAATGTCAGGTGGTGCCGACAATATTGTCTCTTTCTTCAGAAGCTGTAATAAGCGAAAATATTCTGGAATCTCACAAATCGCTAAACAAGTGTCAAAAATCAAATAAGTCTGATGCCGCAAATCTAGATGCTATCGACTCAGACAAAACGATATCGAAACCGAGGCAGGCATCTGTGGATTCCGTATTGGATTCCGGCATAGGCGACAGTTGTAACAGTATCGATAGCACAGAGGAAAAGTTCGATATAACTGAATTGAAGAACAGAAGATTAGAAAGACACTGCTGGCAACCAAAAATTCGAGAGAGCCTTGCTACTAGACTACCAGGTACAAATCTATTATGTAATTTTGCATACCACAAATATTTTAGCATTCTTACAATTGATACAAATACAAATATTAATTGATACTAATACGGTTTTTTTTTAATAGAAAATTCTTATTATCAATTGGCATCAGGCAGATATATTTTTCCTGGTGCGGAAGTATATTCCGAACCTGAGCAATACGATCAATGTTCTCTTTCGGCAAACTCCGAGAGCACAGATAGCGACAGCGATTCTTTTTCCGGAGAAGAAGAAGAAGATGAAGAGGAAGAGACGGGTAAGTCTTGAATTAACTTAATTCTTAAACTAGTATGTTGATTATTTCGTGCAATATTTTCTTATTTTATTTAATTATTTTATATTAATTATTTTATATTTTTGTATCTGTCTTCAGGCGCAGACGATGATCTGTCAGAAGATGCGAACGCTGATATCGACACTAACGGACAAAATAATGACGCAAAGTGGACGAGTAATTCTTATACTGCTACACAGCATTAAATTGGATTGCGTTCTGACAGTAAATAATTTTGATGTTACTCTATCAATCTTTATCAGGATTTATTGCGATCATCTATATATATAGAGTGATAAGTAAACGGTGCAATTTTTATCGGTTCAGTTACGAAGCAAAGTGAGATATATATATATATACATATATATATATATATATATATATATATATATATATATATATATATATATAACGTATATTAAAGTGTTACGAATTAATTCTCCGTTTTACATTGAAAAGAAAGCTATTATGAAAACCGCGAAAAACAAGATTTTATTCACACTATAACGGTCTGCACTTCGGTTCCATTTACTTTCTACAAGTTTTAGTATAAATCCATTCCAATAATTCTAATGATTCTCGAAGAGAATATTTTATGAGTTCAATATTGTATCGTTTCCTAGCCTCATTAATGATATAAAACGTCCTACAATCTAACATGTTTAAACAGATAATTAGGAGTTGTATTTCGAAGAGTATATCTGCTTTAGTTGCAGTTTATTCCTAAAAATATATTCTTTAATTAAAATAAGTAGCACATTTTCCAAGTTGAGATATTGTTTGTGGAATATATATATGAAATAATTAGTTTGAAATTTCACTCAAAGAAAGAGAAAGAAAGAGGAATAGCAGTTATTTAAAAAGACATCAAACAAAATAAAATATATATTTCTTATAGTACATACATTATTTTTTCATTAATCAGATTACATATTTAAATAATTGGAACTCATTTTTTTAAAGAAATTAAATTCAATAAAATCATCACCATATAGTGTGAATAAGTCTGAAACTTATTTGCATATATATATATATATATATATATAATGCGAGTATCAATGATATTATCAAGCGTTGTTAAACTGCACAGTCGCGAAATATTGATTGAGATTTAAGTGCGTTTTTCTATTTTGTAATTTTATCGAAAATATAACCGTAAATTTAAGTCCTCAAGTAGTGTACAAAATACACATTTTGAAAGCATTAATTCATATGTATGTATAATCAATTGGCCACAGATCTTTTCTCTGAAGGATTCGATAGAAAATTTAATGCAAAGTGACAGTTACTTTAGGCACTTGCACTATATTGATTAATGCATTTTTACAGATGTATACTCAGTTTTTTCAAGACATCGAGATTTCGGTATTAACGAGTAAAAAACATTTACAGTTATGCAAAGATTTTATTTGTAGAAATTTTTGTGCGTATGCAAGGTGTGCGTAAAACATACAATATTTAGCTCAGAATCGAGATAGTTTTTTTAATATTTTATTTTCAGATGGCACAAATCGAAGGCTCTGCTTACAATTCTACATTTTTTCCGCTTTTCTTTCCTTTTTTTTATTACGATAATTTCGCGATAATGTAAGGTATCGTTACTCTTGTATGCAAAATGTATCGCCATCCTAAATTCGCATTTTAATGTCACAATTGATAGTTGTCCATGATTCTTACAATCTACACGAAGATTGTAGTGAAACGATCAAGATTGCTTTTAGCTTACTGCACTATCATAATTATTTCTTCTCTATCATAAATAATCTATTTAATCTACATCATGTGTGTAAAATGTACATATTGTACTTTTAACATGTCTGATCTTTCCTTATTGCAAATCAAAGTAAGAATGAAGCAACATTAAAAGAAATTATGTTATATTCTAATAATAACCGATAATGTAAATACGAGATTAATTGCAATTAATTGCGTAATTGATACGAAATAATAATACTCGCGGCTCGTTACGTCTAATGTGAAATAAAGTAGTGTTCAGCAATGATCGATTCTCTTTAGCTGCACACTCTTACATCCTTTGCGTTTAAAGAATATCAAATATGCTTGATTGAACGAGATGCAAAGTGTTGTAAAATGCAGCTGAAATTGATGGATCCATTGACGCATTCTGTGAAAATGATCTATTATTTTATTATCCAGAATGATCATAACATACTTTAACACACGTAACACGGATGATGTCAGAGGTGTTAGTCTACAATAGAGCTTAGATGTTAAATAGGTTCTTTGCGATTCTTATATACCGATTGACGATGATAGAGATGACGTTTTGCCTGATGGCTAAACAACATCCGGACAAAGTGTATGTTGGTACTGCTAGGCTAATTAAAAATTAGTGTTAATTAACAATTAAATACCGATACTATTAGTTCTGTTATTATTCGCATCGTTATATCTGTCGAACAGAATCGCTAGTCTTCTTTCGTTGCAGATTTGAAGAAAGAACAAATATAATTAAAAATTGTGCACTTTTATCGGATAGATGTTCTCTTTTTTTTTAAAACACGCAATTTTTTTCTTTTGTTACGAAATAAATTTGCGAAACTTATACGGTACAATCGGACCGAAT
This sequence comes from Cephalotes varians, assembly GCA_037157785.1. NCBI lineage: Eukaryota > Metazoa > Arthropoda > Insecta > Hymenoptera > Formicidae > Cephalotes > Cephalotes varians. Next base: position 3,170,003 of record JANQDE010000012.1, on the reverse strand, counting down.
CTTATCAATAGATAAGAAAATAGCTCTGTCTTGTGAAACCTTTGTCGACAATCGCATTCACATTCTATATTAAGTTACATTAATAGCTTTTCGCGTCTCAATAGTACGGATAATCATCATAGTTTGGCAGTGAACACTCTGTTTAGATTTGTTAAGTTCAACTTTGTTTCATTGGAGCACGGGCGAATGTACAAAGCAATGTTGGATAGCTTCGCATTGCGTGTTATTTTTATATGAGCCAGAGATAGAATAGCGAATTTACAAGATTAATATAAAATGACGCAATAATCTTTGACAAACTGTCGTTAATAACAGCCGTGCTGTCACAGATGTCTAGCTGAATTGTATGAAAAAAGTGTAGCACAGTGAAATATATTAAAAAAAAGAAAGCAAGGAAAAAGCACGGGCGCGAGTTTGCCAAGTTATCTTGTATGCATATGAAAGAAGAACGGTTCTGTCAAAGTTATTATTGCAACATATATCTATAAGAAATGAAAAATGGTTGTGTGCAAGTTTATTATACATAATTATAATAGACGTAAATTTACTTTGATTCAATGCAATCGCATTGTATGAGTAATGTTTGAAACAATTGTGAGATGTATGAAAATGTGTACATACATGTACGTGAGAAAGAGAGAAAGGAAAAAAGTGAGCGAAAGAAGTTAATGAATCGCAGAATAAGTACATATATAATACACTTCTAATCACGCGACATAAGAGATTTTATTTTTCATTATTCCGCTATGTAAGAGACACGTCCTGTCTCGCTACAGAGAAACTACTCGAGAGACGGCTATGGAGAACTCGGCTGCCACCCTCGAAATAGCGTTTTGTTCCTTACAATAAGAGAAAATTTTATAAGATTAGATTATGAGAAGATTATCTTTCGCTTTGTACAAACAGCTTTATTTATCATTATAATTTTACTAGAACAGGAAGCAAATTAGATACTATTTCGTAGTTCATCCTTTCGTTTATTTATTTCATATACATATGTATTTGCGAGTGTATATATGCATACGTCACATTATCGTCGTATAAGCGAACGTTTGGTTTTCTGATGTCATTTGCGCGCGATTTCACAAATCTTTGACAATTTGGACTCTCTGTGATCGACTAGATACGCGATATATGTGATTGTTTATCGGATAAATTCATTTCTTAAATGGTATTGCGTTATAATTGTCTATCTACGACGAATCACAGTTTTTTTTATTTTTTCCACATTTTTCTACTTACTTATTTTTTACTTATGCGCCGGCTACTTAAAGAAGAGTCTAATATTGTGTGATCACGAGGCATGTCAATCGACCCCGCGCGTCATGTAATTATATATTTATTTTATACGAATATATTTTTTTATATAACGATTGTAGTAACGATTATATGTAGTCGATTCAGAGAGAAAGGGAAGAGAGAGACAGAAAGAAAGTCAACTCATGTTTGACAATCAATATCAACTTTTTCGAGCAGTACTGACTTTCTGTATAAAATGCTGTCACATGTAAATATTTATTATTTTTACAATAAATCGTGAATTTTATCGCATCAGTCAAATTGACGAAATAAAAAGAATTACATGAATTGGATTTGAAGTCGTAAATGTAATTTATAACAATTAGAGATATTTTCAATGTTTTTCAGACTGATGCGGCAAAATAGCGTAAATTCTCGATTTTTTTATAATTTGTTATTTAATGTAAAAACATGACTGTTATAAAAAAATGTTATTAAAGATGTTGTAAGTTTTGTTTTTCTTCTGGTATTATTAACATATAAGCTTATCTCTTAAATTAAACATTTTTCTATGATAAATTGTTGTATTTATTTATTTTCCTTTCTGTGATTATTAATGAAAGTTGATACATGAATATTCTCTCGAAAGAGAAGATAATTAAAAATCTGATAAAAGTATTAATGAGAGATTAGCAGAGCAAGATTCGGAAAATAGTTTAATATTTTATTATTATTATTTGATTAATTTGGATAAGAGTGTATCGATGAAGAACATAAACAATTTTAAGTCAATAGATGCTGAATATTATATATATATTTTTATATATATATATATATATATATATATATATATATATATATATATATATATATAAAATCTACCTTGAGATATTTAGCACTATTATTAATGGCCGCCACTGACATACAAGACGATTTTGATTCAAAATTCATGCAAAAATTCATTCAATGCCCCTTCCAAAAAAAAAAAAATTAAAATTTTTGCAATTTTAAAACTTGGAACATTTCGAAATCGGAAACTAGGAACATGAAAAAAAACAAGCCGTTTCTGAACATAATATAAATAATGATTCTTAAGTGTTTGAAGTTTTTAATAATAATAAATACACGTGGAACATTAGGAATTAAGTGAATTTTTTTATTAACTATATTTGCACAAACATATACACATAATCTTGTAAATTTTATTAGATTTGAAAACAATTTATTTTTCTACAAATTGGTCGATGAAATCTTTTGCATCTTAGAGATATATTAATAAATGACAAACTATAGGTTGAAATTAAATAACACGCAAGTTTAAAATGTTGCGAAGCAAAAACTTTAAAGAAGAAACGTAAATTAAGGGTGAATGAATAAAAAGACTACAATGAATTCGTCGTCGTTATATTTATTTATTTGCTTTATTGTTATATGTCATATAATAGTTTTATATCATATATCGCAGTTATCATAAATCAAATTTGAAAATAGGCTTTAAATTATAACAATATATCCTTAGAGAATAATTGAAGCGCTCCCTGGAATATAGGTCAAAAAGCCTTCGTACGATTTCCATGAGCTTCATATCATTATCATTATCATTATCATCATCATTATCATCATCATAATCATCTCATTGAAACTTACGCGCGTGTGGGGACCGTTTCAATTATAGTATATCGTCGCTATGTATTGAACACTTGCCGCGAAATCCCCACCAAGAAAGATTTTCAAATGTTCAATCGAAATGAACATTTCATATATCCGAGTGTGTATCTATATAATTATTATTATATCATTACTAAGTCCAGCCGAGATATATCAGGAGTGACGTTTCTCTCTTTCTCTCCTTTTCTCTTCCTCCCTCTCTCTATGTACTTGTTTTTTTCTTTTTTTCTCTTTCTTTCCTATATAGTTACGTTTTGCGTGTAATAATAACCATAATATAATAATAAACATTATTACACCACCACAGCAATAATAATATTATAATAGCACTGTCGCACTAGGAACGCATGGCTATATCCTCATGCGTTAGCGGCCCACTACCACTTTTACAATGAACTGTATTCATTGATCTGAATAGGATTCGATATATATATATATATATATATMATATATATATATATATATATATATATATATATATATATATAAAAGATATTATTAGTACATTGTGTATTCGATTCGTGACACATTTCTTGTAACGTTTACATAAATTCAATCCTCCCAAGAACCTGGTCATTTACGCGTAGTGTACGGTACGTATAGAATTTTAGTGTTGTGTTGTGTTGTGTGTGAGCTCGATAAAAATTCTCTACGATCATGACAATCTGTGTCCGATGGATTTATTTGAAACAGAGCGCAATTCGTATTACGGCGATCATCAATTTTTCGATATAACTTGCTCTAAAAAGAGTGTTTTCCATTTAGTTTGGTGACACAAGTCGACACAAATGTCGTTCTAGCTTTTTTGGCATTTAATAAGTAACAAAGACAGAATGATATTTGTATCGACTTGTGTCACCAAATGGAAAGCACCCAAATGCAGAGATATAAATGTACCACGGAACAGCTGGATAACGAAAACCTTCGATTTAATCAGATAATCGATTGGAACATGTCGCTCATGCATTGTTTTAGTTTTGTTCATATCTTCGATTCAATTTAATGACGCAACACCAACCTACACTCGTTGATGGGAAAGAATTTATACAATTATTTGTCTACGCGAAACAATAAACATTCTATAAGTGCGATTAGATGTAATCAACGATCGAGAACCTATAGCGCAAAAGAACGTTTCTCTCTTTGTTTTTTTCTAATTATTATATATCTGTATTGGGACACAGTTTAGAAGCAACAACTAGACTCGGCAGAGTGACAGTGATGAATTCAAGCGTAAGTGCAAAAGTGGAAGAATATGTACCCAGGTTCGATGAAGCCAATGGTTACTAAGATTCCTTTTCATTCTCCTTTCAAATTCACATCTTTCTTTTTGTCTTTGGACCGTTCTCTCTAATCTCTTTCAATTTGCAACATGGAAGTAATCCAAATCATCTGTTTTGCGAAGCAATTATTTACACGATTGTATCATGCCTGTAAGATTTCTTTACAGCGCTCTAAATAGTAATATGTAATTTTCGTCATTTATCGTTGGATATGGTGCTAAGAACACAGCTGTCCTCAATATAAGCAACTCGTAATTTAAATTAATCGTGATTTGAAACAAGAGCTTTGTCTCGGATAATAATTCGTATTCATCTTTGATATTTTATTTAATGTTTTTTAATGTTTGTCATCGCTACTGCAGAGAGCAAAATAATGATTTAAAACATAATTTCATGTGTGTACAACTGGATCAATTGTGACCTAGTAAATATGTGTTTCGAAATGTTCCCATCATCATGAATTTATTTTATAATAACTATGTTTCTGTTTATCTCTAACAAAATTTTAAACGTAATTTATCACTATAGAAATTAAAATGGCGATGCAAAATATAAATTTTATGCGTATCTGAATCATCGTGATGGATTTGGCGAATCCATGTTTCAAGTTGCTTTGAATATCACAAATTCAGATTGTTTTCGACAATAGAAGAGAAATCATCATTATTAACATTCAAATATTGGTGAGTATGTTCCTGCTAATCAATAATTGATAGCAAAGCTATGCGACTGTCTATGCGGCTAGGAAAAGAATGACACAGATCCAAGGTAATTGTTATAATTACGCTGTTATCTTATGTTCCTTAACCAACACAGACTCTCTTTTCTCTCACTTTTGAACACCTTTATATTCTGTAATTAACTCGGGAAATATTAGTGATAGCAATAAATTGAATAATTAAAGATTTGTCATCTTATCCTCTAATGACAAGTAATATTAAGAATCTAGGTTTGAATGAATATAATAAGATCTGATATAATTTATGTGCCTACAAATAATTGATTCAATCCAGACTATTGCTATTATTATCTTTTCATTTCTCATCGTCAGATCCAAAATATGAAAATATTTTAGATTTAGAGGTTGAAGCTGTGTCAGCACAATCGATCCTTGTCTTCTAGTGAGTCCATTTAGTCCACGTCTGAAAGAAAATAAAATTAATATATTAACATAATATTAATAATTATTTGCAATAGTATTATCATATTGTTTCCCATAGTATAAAAATGTTTTAAATTAGAGATTTTACCGGATGTTGTTTATCTTGCACAGCATCAGGCATTCCCCACCCAGGTGGATCTATTTTATTCTGCTCGTTCTGCGGAATTTCTGTCATATCTCCAAATTGTCCTGGCAATAACGTCAATGCTGGTATGAGTGACAATGTATTTCCGTTAGCCGGGAAAGGCTGTGTATTCACATGGCCCTAAATGATAAAATTAATTACACGATAAAGTTAATTATATGCGTGCAAACAAATAGCATATGGCAAAGATCTTGCAAATCTAAAACTTTCTAATATTTTAGAAAGTTTATGACACTCCACAAATCTGTTATTTTTTATCATCATCTTGTATTCCTTAAGTAAAAAAGTGCTGAATCGCAATATATGTGGAAAAATTAAGCAGAGATGTCAAAGACAAAAAAAAATAAAAACCGATTTTGTTTTTTTAATATGGACGATTTGTTCTTATTTTTGCACGAAATTGTCGTTTTTGGTCAAAAAATCATGTAAAAAATATCGATTTATTACAAATATTATTTATTACAAAAGCACAAGCAAGTCATCTATATTATCGAAACAGAAAGTGTTTCGATCTTTAACACGATGAATTTTTCAACTTTTGTGGATTTTTCATTGCTTTTAATGTGAGGTGCTATACAGTCCTAAAGTTCTGAATCTTTTTCTTGCCTACCATCATGCGTAAGAATTATACAAAGTGTAATAATAAATCACTCCATGAAAATAGTCCCAAATAATAAAATTAATCTCATGCGAGAGAATTGACAATTACCTGGAAGGAAGATTCCATCATCTGATGAAGCTCAGGATCGACATTGGATATACGTTGGTTATAAGTAGGATTCGATCGAAACATCTGATGCCTGTCAATACCAGGCGCCAAATTGCAATTCGACCACGCTAGCTTCTCATTGAGCATCCAATTGATGGAATCGGCATCTCCACCCGGACCCATGCCTGCTGCGGAATAATTTTTCCATGTTGCTCTTTCGGTACCGATCGGTCGTGGTACCTTGCGGTCTTCGATCTTCAATTGACTCATTTCTTGAGCGACTTGGGCCGGTGATGAGGGGGATATGGCCGGCGATCCACCATTTTCCAGACTCGTAATCAGGTCGATGCCACCGCTAGGTTGACCGCCGATGTTGGCAAGTTGATTGGAGAAACCTATTTGACTTATCATGGGATCCTGATGTGGCGGGTAGCTAGTATGTGGCGCCGGCGTGGCGAACGGCCAGCGCGTCGTCTGAGCCGTCGTCGAGATTCCAGTATTCGCTGCCGGCGTTGCCCGCGAAGGTGTTTGATATTTTCCCAGCGGATAGTTTCCGAGCATCGCCAGATTGTTGGATTGTATCGCGGACGGTGGTGGTGCCGGCACGGTAGCGGCAAACATGTTGGCCGGGTGCAATCCTGCCGATCCGGCAGCGGCATTAAACATCGTCACTTGTGGCTTATTGCTCAGGTGAAGTGAACTGGAGAAATCAGGGGCACGTGGATTCAATCTTGACATACTAACAGTGGTATTGATTACAGAGGCGGATGGTGCAATAGTTTGAGCGAAACTCTGCATGTGAGGGTGAAACGGTAGTAAAGAATGACCGGCGCCACTCTGGTTATCATTCGGCATCATTTTTAACAAGCTGGAGTTCACGTTCGGATGCTCGTAACTATTGCCGCTGCTATTCGCCGCTTTGAACAGACTGACATCCAGTGCAGGCTGCGACGTAGATGGTATCACGTGTGCTGTCGGTTGATGCGTCGTTGTGTTTCGTGTTGTCAGATCACTCTGAAAAACCGCTGGCCTATTGAACTGTGCTGCCATGCTTGTTCCTATATCAATATTCTGTTGAGGTATTACTGGTCTAGCCACCGCTAGACTACCAGGCGGTTTATTCGGTAGCGAATGCTCGCTATAGTTCGTTGAAGATTGAAACTGCGTAGGTTGCATAGGATTGTTATGCACAGAACATACCACGCTGCCAATTACGTTGGTTGATGTGTTGCTAGTGTTACCCGACTTGCTAGAAACCGGGGAACACATGGCTGTACCGCGGTATCCCGGTGCTTTGGAGGCGTCTACCTGTGCTCGACAAAATTTAAAATGTGTTGTAATATATTTTATTTCATGTTTTCTCAATTTTGATGTCATACTTTGAAATGATCGTAATAAGAAAACAAAAATGTTTTTTTTAACCAAGAATGAGACTACTTTGTATGTATTTTTATATAATACATAATAAATATATTAAAAAATTAGATAATTCATTTTCACAACATACCTGCGGTGGAGAACTATCAAACTTAGCTGCAGAAGGGCCGGAGCTCGTGTTCGACGATACACCACCACCCGCGACAGTCGCAAAATTCATGCCTTTTTGAGTTTCGTTTTCTCTTCCTCCCCACATTGATTGTTGCGTAACTTTAGTGAAACTATCGTTAAACAGAGAATATTCAAGAGGCGTGCTGCTAGGTTGCTGTTGTTGCTGCTGCTGATGCTCCTGAGTCACGATCGGCGTAGTGCTGCGGATATTTTGCTGCGATTGCTGTTGTTGCAGCAGTTGCTGTTGCTGCTGTTGTGCGGTTGGTGGTAGTGGCGGCAATGTTTGCGTTTGCAGCGATGCAATTGGCGGCGAAGGTGTCACTCGAACGGAATTGGTTGACGTTGAGACGATCGAATTTTCCGGACAGTTCGTCGTCACCACGGCGTTTGTGGCCGATGACGACGAAATCGCAATCGTTCCTGGAGGATAACTCGACTTCCCAGGATAGTGAGATGTTATTGCCGACGAAGCGGACAAAGTGGGCAGTGATCGGCAGTGTTTCGGCGATATACTGACAACGGATTGTTGTTGTTGGCTGGTTGTGTGAGCGGTTGCCGCAGACGTAGCCGACATGATGGTTACAGTCGCAGCTTGCGTCGCAGCTTGCGTGGGCTTCTGTTGCTTGTTCACCGGTGCTGTATGAGTAGACTGCATGATGGTAGTGGAACTGTGAGTCGAGGCAGTGATCTCGGATAGCTTCGCCGCGAATGTCTGCGTCGTGCTGGTCGTGACAATTTTTGTCCCTGCTCTACCGGCAGTCATAATCGCACTCGTATATGACATCGTCGTCTTGGTATTTGACGAGGACGCCATTTGGGCGGCTACGGCTTGCGCGCGCTTCTCCGCTGTATGCATACGTAAGTTTAATATTAATATGTGATATTAATATGTGTATGATTCAAAATAAAAGTACAATACATGTAACATCCTCATCAACTTTTACTTTTTTTGTCAATTATATTTCTAGATTTCTACAGATTGTGTTTTAGAATTCGTACCTACTAACTACGTAACGATATTTCTTAATAAAAAATCTTAACAAAAAATCAAGAAAAAATAATTCATCTTTATTATTAATTTATTGTTAAGAAATGATATTATGTAATTAATAAACTGTAAAATATATAATTCTGAAATATATGAATATTTTCTATATTGTAATGACCGACACAAATATAAACATAAATAAAATATTTGATACAAATGTATTATCTTTAAACAGTTTAACAGTTATATTGCAAATTAAATTAACATAAAAATAAACACAATTGTTCACATAGCAATTGTTCGTTGCAGTTAATAATTAATATTTACATGTATTATCATGTCTTACATTACCTGCGGCCATGAGTCTAGGTGCTGTCGCACGTGGCAAAGAAGTAGGAAAAGCACCAGCAAGTTTCATGCTGGATGACGAGCGCAGAGGAACCAACGAGTTAGTAGCACCTGAAGGATAGCCTGATTTATTAATTTGATTACTGGTACTTGTACTAGATGCCAGATTAAGAGGTTTATTAACAGATCCACCAATTTTCGTTTTACTTGCCTGGAAGAGGATATCAATTTATTAAATCGCTCTATATATGTAGATTTAGTATAATATAAACTTATTATAGTTTTATTTTATACTTACAGCGACAGTGGAGACAGATTTGTCCCATGAAGAAGTTGTTACAACATTGAGCTTCGATTTCGGAAGCATCTGCAATATATCTACATCTGGATCCTTAATAAGTACTGATATCAATGTATGAGCTTGCTTTGTAGCTTCAGATGATCCTCTACAAATAACAGCAATTTAAATATTAATATTTTTTATTTAATGATCAAGATCTTTTCAATCGTAAAAAATTTCCTGAAAATTCTTTGATTTTCCAGATATTTTTATTTAATTTCCACATAAAATTAAAGAAATATTTATTTATATGAGCAAATAAAATTTTGAAATTTTGATATTAGAACTTTCTTTTTGTCTCTATGTGATGAAAGAAATTGAAAATATGTCATTAATGTCATAAGATCTGATATACACATCTTTTATATAATATATAAATTTATTAAAAGATATATCTGATACTTACTTAATCGTAATGATTCTCTCCACTTGACATTTACTTTGCTTTTCTACTTCGATGTGCGCACCCGTTGCAACCCGAATAGCATTTATATTACTGCCACCTCTACCTATCACTCGGCTGATAGCATTTGGGGGAACGGATACTTTCTTAGAACGGAACGGTGAATTCATAAATCTCCCCGAATCATCCGATTGTCCCCTACAAATCACAATCATGTTGCATGACACTATTTGTGAAAATGGTATTAATATATCAAGATAAACAAAAGAATTTTGAAAGAATGTCTTTAAGAACACATATCTTACTTTCGTACAACTTCTTTCCATCCTTCTTCGCGTTTTCCGCTTTGCTTGGGGCTAGTGTTATTCGCCTTCGTCGATGTATTTAAAGCATCTCCATCGTATTGATTATTATAAGACTTTTTTCCTTTGCCAGGAATATAAGTCTCGTTACCAGTCGCTTCAAAATCTTCTCTATCAGCAGGATGTCTAGAGGATTCAAAAACTAATTGTCCTTTCAATTTTCGATCGGAATTGATGGTGGAGGATGTCCTAGTTGTGACCGAAGTTGTGGCTGCAGATACTGCGCTGGTAACGTTAGTCATAATTCGCCTGTGGAAATCATTATCGGTATATAATAAAGTAATATTAAGGCTAATTGGTAATTTCAATATTTGATTACATAACATACCACATATTTAAGTACACAAAATGATTGTTTTTTTAATTGTTTGAATGGATCTTTTTAGAAATCCAATCGAAAAGTGCCAAGTGGCGCGATAGCGCTTCTCTAATTCCATGTTGAAGAGTTGCTAAGCAGTAAATCCGATGTACGGTCAGTTTGACTCTACGGACTAATGGACTGGTACTTTTAAGCACTCAACGAAAGAAGCGCGATCGTGTCGCTTGGCACTAAAAAGAGCCAGGTTAAAGCAAATAATGTCTTATAAATAATAAAACATCGAATTTCTCTTCTCAAACATGATTACGTAAAAAAATGATACGAGAGCAACAATTTTTTTCGTGCTAGTTCAATTCCTATATCTCAAAATATATAAATTTAAAAAAATTAGTAAAGTGATACTGTGGTATTGTGATGGCTATATCCTATACTCTATTACAATATTTATCCTTTTAACATTATCTGTATGCTAAATGTATTTTTTTTATATCAAATTTTCTCTTTTCTTATTACTTGAATAATAACTTCGAGTCTTCTTACTTGTCCAAAGTGTTATTTTGGGATTTAGTCGATGTCACTGTATTTTGAGATAAGTTGGTGTTTTGTGAAAGAAGGGTCTTGGACGAACGCTGTGGGGACATATCCTTATCGTTGTTACTAGGACTAGTGTTCTTCTTTTTCTTCTTTTCCTTTTTTTTCTCTCTTGCTTTTACATCATTGCTACTACAACTACCCTGGCTATTTGCATCTATTCCACTGTCACCCTCTTCTCTATCGGGATCTTCCGGGCTTCTGTTTACAGGAGACGGCACGCTCTCCATTCTCTCGTCGCCACCCTCATGTTCACTGTCATCAGCTCGATCGCATTCCTCATCCGATTTCTTCCCATTTTCTTCTTTATCTTCAAAAGCTGTCTCGTTCTTTTTATACTCCTCATGAAGCTTACGTTTCTCCTCTTTCTTCTCGAGTTTCTTCTTTTTCTTTCTCTCGCGTCTTCGCGCAGCAGCCGCTTTCTTTGATTCTTCTCTCGTTTTTTCCATATCAAGTTCTTCCAACAGTATAGTAGCATTCTTATTTGCTTTAGCAGCCTGCGTCTCTTTGGCAGCTCTTATCACTTTCACACATTCCTGACACTTTTCCAAAAGTTCTTTGTCGCTAACTGTCGCTATGTACCTTGTCATCTCTTGATCACTTGGGAATTGCGTTACATGATTCACCATCCACTTGACTACTTTAATATGGCCCTTGCGGAATGCGGCCATTAGACAAGAAACCTAATTATTATAGAATATATTTTAGATATTTTTACATATATTTTACATTTTATTTAATATTTAAAAAAATAATTGTATATGTCAAACAAATTATGTATACCTTACGATTATCCTGTGAGTCAATATCTGCACCTGCATGGTACAGCAAATCTACGACATTAAGATGCCCGCCGTTTGCAGCTAACCATAGTGGACTGTTTCCTTTTTTATTTTTTACTTCGACTTGGGTCCCCCTTGAAGAAAAAACAAACAAAATCTCAATTATTGGACTGTTATTACATAACGTGAGACATAACATAGCGACAAAATACCTTGATAATAAGAGTTCTACGAAACGGCAGTGTCCTTTATCAGCGGCAATAGTGAGGGCAGTATCGCGAGATGACGGAACAGGTGTCGCGTTAACGTCTGCACCTTTGGTAAGTAGCACGCGCCCGACTTCGACATATCCACCGCTAGCGGCTTCCATTAATGGCGTTAAACCCGTCTTTAAAAAAAAAATTATTATTCACATTATTACAAAAATTACATACATCGATTAAATTAGATATATATTAAATTAGATATATTATCTCACATTAGATATATTACCTTAGCACGATGTTCAACATTGGCTTTCCGATCGAGAAGAAGACTAACAACCTCATGTCTTCCTTGAAAACACGCAAGGGTCAATGCTGTGTTACGGTTTGTCTCGATTTGCGCATTAATATCACTGCCCATATCCAATAGCAATTTAACTGCCGCTGTTAAAATGTCACATATTTTTTTAAATGTTTCTTAGTGTTTTTAGTTTAGTGTTTTTTTAGTATCATGATGAAACGTTCTTTATATGTAGCAAATTTGTTATTGTCAAATATTAATTATTAAATAATTAATTTCTAATTTTCTTACCGGTATGTCCATTCATGGCAGCCAACATTAGTGGAGATATGCCTAATTTTGAGCCAGTACGTGAATTAATTTCGGCACCATGGCTTAGTAGAAGCTTTATTATGTTCACGTAACCACCAGATGCAGCCAAACTCAAGGGGGTGTAGTCAGAAACATTACGATGTTCTTTGTTTGCGCCGCGATTGAGTAGAAGCTCAACTACTTCGTATCTGCCTCCGCTGCATGCAAGAGACAGTGGCGTATCCTTGGTACGTTCAGATTGCGCTTCTATGTCAGCTCCATGATTGAGTAGAATTTCAACTACTTTCTGATGACCAGCCGTTGCGGCCAAAATAAGTGGCGTAAATCCTTTTTTATCTCTATGTTCTATAAGAAAATTGCATATGCTTATTAGTTTGTTCGTTTGATAGAAGTTCCCTCTATTTTATAATGCACACAACACAAATACTTCTTATCTATTATATCAAATTAAATCAAATACTAAATTTGATGTATTAAATTCAACCGCATATCAATAAATGCCACAAATGACGATGTGTATATTGCAACATTACCTACCTATATCCGCACCGCGACTAAGAAGAAGTTCTACAAGATCTTCATGCCCGCCCGCACAAGCCAAGGTCAATGCTGTGTCGTGATTACTGTCAGTTTCTGAATCAACATCCATACATGAAAATGGAGCGGGTGGAACCTGGTTAGATGCATATCCACCGACCGTTGGGACACCTGTTGTACATTGATCAATAACTGAACAGTGAGAACATTTTTAACAATCGCTATTTCGTTTATTTTGAGCATTGTGCTATGAGTGCAATTACTACAGAAATCGCAGTATCATACAATTCTCACCTGTCGCTGGATCTAGCTGATAGTTTTGCGCAGGAAAATTAGGAGTTTGTTGAGCATTGGCAGTTTGTTGTTGCTGGCAAGACTGTTGCTGAGACAGGAGAGGATATCTGGCTTTCTTGCCCTTGCCAGTTGTTGGTGCAGTATACACTTGTTTCTTATCAGAGGTAGCAACGTTCGCGGTTGTTGTAGTAGCGGGTGCTTGAGTCTGAGTAGCAACCTGAACTTGATTAGTGCTGCAAGTTGTGGATTGCACATAATTGCTCGATTGATGAGGAGGTATACTATCTATTATTCCTGTTGCGCCACTCACAGCTGGTAATGTTTGTGTAGGAAATGCTAATAACAAAAAAGTAAATAAAAAATTATTCACCACTACGAAAATTCAGTGATATTAATTACGCTAAAGATGCATTTTTTGATAACTTACTTATTTGAGAGGATTGAAGTAACAATTGAGGTTGGAAAGTATCGCTGCTAATATGCTGCATACATTCTCGAAAATGTATACTACCCTGGCGGAAACCTTCTTCAAAGGCTCTCAGACGATTCTTCAGCGTTGGATTTTGCAAGGATTGCGTACTTGTTAGTTGTAAGCCCGCTGATATGTCTGCCTCTATTTGAACGCCAGTACTGGTCACTTGTAATGATGGTAAGGCTGGTAAAGAAACCGAAGGTACTGACAGCACAGGAGTAAAATATTCTTGGGATGCATGAGGACTTCCGCTTTGTTGAACTATTTGGGTAGTATGCAATTGTTGCTGTTGTTGTTCTTTATTATTCGATACATCTAATCTTTTCAATTCAAGCTTCTCTTGATCTTCTGTTGCTATATAGAAATGAAATAATAAAATGTTAAATTATTTTGAATAATTTTTGTTAAGCTTTAAGAAAAAAATATTTACTGTCAACTGCATCGTCGAAACTAATAGAACGAAAAATTTCAAACGCATCGTCGATAGGAATATCCGTGCCATCCTCTAATTTCAATACTCTTTCATTAGGGGAGAAGGTTTTAGATTTCTGAGCGCCAGTAAAAAACGCACAGGCGCTTTCTCGATATTTTCGCGTTAATTCAGGATCCGTTTGCTCGGAAAGATTTTCTTGTGCCATTTGCTGTTAAAAATGTGTGTTTTGTTTTTAATGTACATTTATATTTTAATACAAAAATAATTTCGCAATTAATTATTTAATATAATTACCTGGTTATGTAAATGATGATGCGTAGGATGCAAGTGTGACATCAATTGAGTGGGCATGAGTATGCTACCAGTGCTATTAGCAACTATATTGGTTTGCTGTTGTGAATGAGTCTGTTGGTGAGACTGTTGCGGTTGCGATTGTGGTTGCTGCGATTGCTGTTGTATCTATGTAAAACAAAATAAACTCATTGAAAAGAGGAGAAAAAGTTTGCATTAATATCCACAATTACAAGATTGGCTTTACATGTATTTATACGTGTTTATTTACGCCTTCTTTTCTTTCGTGTGAAAATAGAAAAAGGAAAATAATAGGTTAATAATAAAAAATAATAAATATTAACACATCAAGTCAATGTCCAGAATTAGAAATCTTAGATAGCACACATGTGTTAAATTCAATTATTTTCTCGCACGCTAAAGATTTTTGAAGCCAAAATAAGATATAAAGACAAAAATAGGAGTCCACCTGCACTTGATCTAACTGGAGCTGCAGTTGCTGATTGAGTTGTTGCAGTTGTTGAACCTGTTGCACTTGATAGGAAGGATGTTGGCGTTGTTTCTGCTGATATTGTTGATGAAGTCCAGCCATTATAGTCGCTTGTGTCTGCTGTAATTTTGCCATCCCCATGCTGGATGTAGCTTTTCGTACGTTCTTTCCTTCCTTCTTGGACACAGGTTTAGCTTTTGGACGATCACTTATAGCAGTATTTTGGCTGACGTCACTGCTTGCAGTAATAGGCGATTGGGAAACGGCTATAACAGTTGGAGGGGTAGAAATACTTGGCGGACTCGGTGTGGTTGTTGAAGAAGTAGCACTAATGAGTGATACAGTGGTAGTGGTCGTAACAGGTAACGGAGCGAGAGACAAGGGAGGTGAAGAAGGAAATGTATTGGTAGAAAACGTTTCCGTCGCGGTTGGAACCACGGAGAGCGTTTTCTGGAACTGTGCAGCTTGCATCCCCATTATCTTGCCATCCAGATAAGCGCTGCACACCAATGCTGCGTCGTTAGCTCCTGGATACGTCAATGAACCACCAGACATACCAGTTGTATTGCAAACTAAACCTTTCAAGCAAAAATGAAAGGTTTTCATGTTAAAAATATTAACATAATCATAAACATTTAATTTTAATGCAAATACATATTTTAACATGGTAAAATGAAGAAAATACCATGAGGAGATGCTGACTGAGCTGGCAAATCAATATTTAGCATGCCTGGTAATAATGCCTCTGTCTCGCCAGGATCTTGTTGTTGTTGTTGTTGTTGTTGTTGTTGTTGTTGTTGTTGCTGCTGTTGAGATTGATTTATAATTGAATTCCGCGGACCAGAAAACAAATGTCCTGCACCTTTAATTTGTAATTCTCGTTCTACCCTCTGAAAGATATAATTATATAATTTGACAAAAAAATAGTGGTACATAAAGTGTAATAAAATTATAAAAATTATAAAAAATGCATTATATTTGAATATTTTTTGTTCGCATTTTGTGTTTGCATATATCATATATAAAAGTATCATATATAAAAGATTGTAGGTTATTTTTAGATAAAATATAATAAATGCTGTCAATCAAGTAGTCTTACAAAATGTGTTTGTTAAAATACATTAAGAAACTTTATCGAGAATTGAAATTATGACAAAGGACGTACTTGTAATTCTTCAAGTATTTGTTGCTTATGAAGGATTTGCTCTTGTCTAGTTATAGTTTTCCGACTTTCACTAACATGTATCATTTGCGTTGACGCTGCTGGCGTCGGACTAAGGCTAATATTAGGTTCTGACAAACTTGTAAAACCTCCACTGCCTTTATCAAGAATATTGGTATCGTCCTTGGTAGTAGTGGTTAATTCTCCTGCGGGTTGCGAACGAACTTGTTGTGCTTCAGCAGAAGTAAGGCTCATGTCAGGCATCATAGTTACTGATCGATTCTTTCTCAACAATGACTTTTGCGTATTGTGTTTGGGTTGAAGATTTTGCGCTTGTTGTTGCTCAGCAGTTTGTTGCTGTTGTTGTTGTTGTTGTGGATGTTGCTGTGGTTGCGTAGATGTTTGCTGGGAATGAGGTACATGTTGTTGATGACTTATATGCTGTTGCTGTTGTGGTTGTTGTTGTTGCTGCTGCAGCTGCGGTTGTTGTGGTTGCTGCTGCTGTGGCAATAACATGGGTGCAGGTGCAGCACTATGAGGAGCACTCATCATAATGCTATGAGGATAATCCAATAATAGTTGAACAACAGGAGTGTGACCTCCTTTTGCCGCTTCTATCAGCATAGTAGAGTTGTCCTATAATTAATTTGATCAAGTTATATGATATGTAATTAAGTCTTGATAAGATTGTATAGAAAACATTAAAATTTTTTATAAATATAGCACAGAATTGAGAAATTTGATATATTATATATGACGCAATGTGTGTATCAACTTTATTAATATTCTATTCATATCAAATTTTTTATAAGTTTTTGTACAAGCATATATATAACGAATTGAAGTCGAAAATGTATCTTCAAATCATAAAAATATAAATTTTTACTTGATTATTTGAAAATACAAGGTTCTTACTTTTAACTTGTGAAATGGATTCGCAGATTGTGCAAGAAGTAACTCAACCACTGCAAGATGACCACCAGCACATGCTAAAGAAAGTGGCGTGTGATCATTATTTGTCGTTTGTCGATTTACATCGGCGCGCTTCGAGATGAGGAATTGAACTGTGCACAAGTGGCCTGCTCTACAAGCTTTCATCAATGGAGTTCTACCTCCTTCTGATTCATGTTCCTTGAATACAATGAATTGATATAATACATACAAAGACAAAATTTAAAGATATAAGATGTAATATAGAAATAAAAATATATTAAAATTAAATAAAGTTAACTTCAAACTTAAAAGAATTTGAATTAACATATATAATATTATTAGGCAACTAAAATCTAGCCTTGACCGTTCCCTGGCCTATCTTTATTTATGATGTATTCACTTATTCAATCTTATTTAATTATTGTTACATGAAGTAAATTTGCAAGTTAAATTTTATAATTATAAAAAAACGTACTAGATCAGCGCCAAATTGCAATAAAAGATCAGCAACATCAGTGTGACCGTTCTCGCACGCGTATGTCAATGCCGTATCTCCTGTTTGCGTCTGAGCGTGAACATCTGCCGCAGATTCCAGTAAATATCGAACAAGATCTAAGTGTCCTTCCTGCGCAGCCTCCATTAGAGGAGTGGATGCGCCCAGCTCGATATCCGCTCCCGCCTTGATTAAAAAATCGGCAACTTCCAGGAAACCACCGCAACAAGCCAAGGTAAGTGCCGTTTCTTGAGTTTCCTCAGTTTGGGCATTGATGTTTGCACCTTTTTGTTAATTACATCATTGTTAATTATACTCGTTTATATTCGATTGTTGTTAATAACTTAAACGAACATTACATACCTTGACTCAAAAGTAAGGCGACCATTTCTTCATGACCCTCACGCGCTGCTTCCATTAATGGTGTATAACCCTCATCATTAACTTCTTCGATGTTTGCGCCTCGTTCGATTAAAAGCATAGCTAAATCCACATGACCTCCGCAGGCGGCTAATGTTAATGGCGACTCGAAACTATCTGTCGGCATATTTACTTGGGCACCTGAATCTAAAAGTAAACGAGCAACTTCCACATGACCGTCCATTGACGCCTCCATAAGGGCGGTATGCATCTCGTCGGTTTTATGTTCCTGTAAAAAAATATGCAAAAACATCATTATTTGTAAAATTAAGTATACCTATATTTGAATTAAAAATAATTAAGTTAAACGAATCTTAGACCACATGTTTTCCATATAGACTTTTGTTGCATGATCCTTATTGAAAAGCACTCTAAGTTGCACTAGAACAATTATTCAGAACAAAGCACTATCCATATGTTAAATAAAAAAATATAGGGAGAGACGCTAGGTCAATCAATCGATCACTCGGTGAATCAAAATGCTAATAATACAGCATAGTCAATCAGGTTTATTGCCTCGTCCTTCTTGCCCATTAAAAATATACAAAACAGATAGCTTTCGAGCAATCGCAGGGATGCACAGAAAAATTACGTTTTTTTCTTTTTCAAAACTGACCAGAAAAAAGAGAAAATGCAGCAATTTCCCTGTATCTACATATTCAGTGCAATGATTGTTTTTTCACCAAAACAGTCATTTTATTATCTTTTATAATCTATAGGATAATCTATAAGAAAAGGACAAAACGACATCACCTGATCCGCGCCAGCTTCTAGCAAGAAACGGACCATCTCCAAATGACCCTTATAGCAGGCCAACGTCAATGCGGATTCTTTAAATTCGTTGGAATGAGTATTGATGCCAGCTCCATGTTCAAGCAAGATCTTGGCGACTTGAACATGCCCGGCACTCGCAGCTTCCATCAGAGGTGTATGACCGTTCTCATTGTGATCCTCCACATTGGCCCCCGCGTCTAATAAGACACGTACAACCTCTTCGTGCCCACCGGCGCATCCATACATAAGAGGTGTGTTACCTTTGATCAATACAATTACATTTGTAACAATATATCGTCGGCCGAAATAAAGTCGCGTAACCTCAACAATATTTATGTCATTCACGATAAGAAGCTTAATGTATCGTTAACTTTACGGCATTACGATATTAAAATAAACACAAAATTGACAGATAATTTTACCTGACGTAGACTGAGCATTAACATCGGCCCCGTGAGCAATCAGCAAAGACACGATATCTACATGTCCTGCACTAGCAGCTTCCATCAAAGGAGTACAATCCCCCTTGATACCACGATCTTCTACATTAGCATTCATCGCCAAAAGTACCTGTTTCATAAAAAAATGCAATGACAAAAATTTCATCAGTCTACAAAATTAATTTCAAATAAATTATCTTACATTACAATTGTATAATTATAATGCCAACTTCATGTCCATAATTAACACAACAGTTTGATAAACAAAAAAAAAGTTGAAGTAAGAAAACTGATAGTTTTAAAGAGAGAAAGAATGTTTCTATTGTAAGAACATACAGCATTTCTTGTGATTTTTCTAATACTATAATTAAAGTAATTAAAAACAATTTTAACTTAATTAATAATTTTCAGTATCAAGTATCAATAGAGCAGTTACACAAGAAAATAACAATTGAAAATAAATAAATATATTTTAGAAATAATTTTCTAATTGTAAAGTCAGAACTTATTTCATTTTCAAAATAAAGCAATCATGTGTACCATTAAATAATAAATTGTTGAATATCTGAGTGACTGTAATTACAACATAATATAAATAAATTTTTGTTTAGACAATTATTAAACACATGCCAATACAAAGATCATTTTATTTTTACAACGTACATAATAATCGTAAAAAACCATCCGATAAAAATACATTTGACAATATTATTTTCTGATCTTTTTGTAATAAGAATTCCTGTACCAAT
The DNA here is from genome assembly GCA_037157785.1 of Cephalotes varians. Lineage (NCBI taxonomy): Eukaryota > Metazoa > Arthropoda > Insecta > Hymenoptera > Formicidae > Cephalotes > Cephalotes varians. The sequence goes on along the minus strand of JANQDE010000012.1, from coordinate 3,149,812 downwards.
ATATTATTACAGTCATTCAAACTAAACCGTTAATATCAATTACAACTTGCACAAATAGTGAGTATAATAATATTACATGTACACAAAATATACATACCTCGAAAATTAACAAAATGATAAAAGAGAGATAGCACATGCCGACGCACGCACGCACGCACGCAAACATACACACACACAGCAATGCAACAACTTTACCAAAGAACGTTATAGAATATTAAGTGTGCAAGTTAATTTGGTGTCTTTACTTTTAATCAATTTCCGCAAATTTATTACGAGCAATGAAAAGTGGGTTTTGTACGACAATTCTAAAAGAGGAAATTGAGTCTAGTCAACCATCGACATCACTGCCGAAATTCAATATTCACGCAAAAGAAATTTTTGTGTGCAAAGGTAAATAATCAATTTGTACACCTAATATCTTTCGTGAAAAAAAATTAAACACAAATTTATGAGATCGATTATGAATCTATGACGATCCATAAACGAGTTCGTCACGCATATACTTCATGACACGTACATACTGCATACTTAAGGATTGGTAAACGTGTGAATCGGAAATTTTTTATCCACACGCATAACAGTCACGTGCTTCGTGCGCCTTAACAAAACGTCTTGCAAAATGTCACAAACGATCAGGATGTGAAATTGGAATTTTTGGAATTTACGGAGGGAAAAAGCACATATATCGATTACGATTACGATTTTGATCCAAACCTGAGCAAGTTCGTAGTAACCAGCTGAGCAAGCTAGAGAGAGCAAACTCTCTCCCTCCTCGGTGGTCTCGTGGACACTTCGACCTTCCGTTAACAATTTCCGAACGGTACCGACGTCTCCGTCGGTGCACGCCTCGACGAGAGAGCGCTTTTCGTTCGGTGTACGTGGATTGTCACTGCGCATACGTGTTAATGCTGCCGCAGCTTCATCCAATGCACAAGAAACACTCGATGTTAAGCGACGGAGCACCTCGTGATCGGGCAAATGCTTTCCATCACCCGACGACAGTTTCCCAATGCCGGCCGCTTCTAGAAGTGCCTCGAGACGCGCTTGAGTCTCTGGATCCACAGAGCGCTCGGGATCCTCAGGAGTCAATAAGAATTTCGACGATTCGGGATGATCTTCGTCCAATTCAACCTGATCGATCGCAAAACACTCCACCTACAACAAAATATTATCTGTCACTATAAAGCCGAATATATACACGTAACAATATAAATACAGAAAAATACAAAATTGAATAAAAAATTAGCTGTTATTTTTATACTTCATTATCTACGTCCATCTCGCACCCGTCGTGATTATGTATTCGCTCGATTTATCTATGCCATCAGCATCCAACAAAGGCATGTCGCGAGCACGAGATCCTAGGAATCGATCGAAAGATCGGAAGCGGATGGAACGGCGATGCCTCATCGATGAGACGACGATCTTTCGGACAATACGATCGGACGTACCCGTTGTGCTCGCGTTTCGCGCGACGGAGCCGCGTTATCGCATAGTCGTGACCGCGAGACATAAATCGGGAACACCGGGTGAAAGTATAATTGTATATTTTCTAGGCGAGTGGCAGTGGCGGTCGCTACGACGATAAGTGACGTTACGAACGCTTAACGCTCGGCGATGCGCGCGGCCGTTCCCCCGCGAAGGAGGAGCGGCCTCGCGACGGCGATAATGACGACGACGACGACGATGACACTGACACTTCCACGACCTACAGAATCCCGCGTACACTCTCATACAATACCTACGCGCGAGCCATGCGTCGTTCTTCCTTTTGTCGCCTCTTCACCCCGCCTCGAGACACGATCGGCCGAAGCAGCGCGAGGATAATCGGGCGACGTACATTCGCGTCGGGAGCGCGCTCGCGCTCGTCACTCTCGGAGCACACACGCGCACGACGACGGCGACGACGACGGCGACGGCGACGGTTCTTTCCTTTCTACGTCAACGTGCGCGAACGGGGGAGGAGACGCGAGAGACGAGCCGTCGCAGACGAGGAATTTCGTACGAACACCGTCGGATATAGAATAATATGGTGGCTCGATACTATACGCGATCGCTTCCACGCGTGCATCGACCAGCGACCGCTACGCGCAGAGCGAAACGGGATGACGACGCTGCCTTGTAGCACGAACGCCACGGCGAGACCGGCGAGCGAACGATTACGAGAGCGCGAGAGAGAGAGAGAGAGAGAGAGAGTCCGCGAGCGGGCTGGCGGAGGTTGGCTCGACCCGCGAACGGGCTAATCGGCACCGCGAACTCGTGCGAACACTCGCGAGCGAGAACGCGGTGTATCGCGGGAAGCCCACTAGGTGGTGCGCCCGACGGCAGTGCGACGAACGCGGCACATTCACGCGACCGCCTATCCTACGTATATACGTATGTACACACGCTCACTGTGCGCGCGGACGTGTGCGTGCACGTGCGACACGCGTCGCTTGTGTTTGTGCACGGTTTCCTGCGGCTACGCGCGCACAAGCACATGTTCGTAAGAACGTGTCCCTGTGTTCATATATGTGCGTGTGTGCATGTACGTGTATATAATATATAAGCGCGCACGCGCGTCGTGCGGTGCACAAGCTGGCGAGTACTTTAACCAGCATTGCGCGACACGGTCTCACATGCTCGCGTACCTAACACAACAAACACGTACACATGCCAGTCATTCTTCTCTTCTTTCACTCTTTCTCCCTCGTTCGCTCCTCCTCTCCGCCACTCTCGCGCCGAGCATGGGGATGCCAGGAAGGATGGGAACGGCATTCGAATACCGCACCTCGGTGGCCGCGATGCTCTCATAGACGTCAGAATGAAGGTGGAAGTCGTTGCGAGGCGCGCACGCTTGCACTATAGCGAGAGAAAGGAGCGGACGGGAGAGAGGAAGGGGGCGGCAGAGATGGGAGGAAAGAGGATGGGAATTGCGTGGCGATTCGCGAGAGAAAAGAAAAACGGTTGGAAGCGACGAAAAGAAAGGCCGACGTTGAACGTCGGTGTCGTCGGCAACGGCGGGGACAACTATTAACGCATACATATATCCCGGGTTATATAACCCTTTCCCGATGCGTGAATTCTCCGTTGACGTTCCTCCTTTCTTCTCACCCTGCCTTCGTCCCTCCGTAACGAGGCTACGGTGAGGAGACTAGCCATCTACGTGCACGCATCTAGCCGGCATACCTAGCGAAGCGAAGACCACCTGGTGGCTGATACGAAACTTAACGTCGAGCAACGAACATGGATAACGATAAACTCGTGGGGTGGGTGGGTGGAAAGAAAGGTGGATTGTGAGACAGAGATCGGGAAGATACGTTTCGACGTCTTCGCACGATCGCGAACCCTTAGGAAGATCTCGACTAAGCTCCGATTGACTCAACGATTAATTGTTCCAAGTAAAATTCTTGATCGTATAATTCATCGTTCTTGATAATTTAATATATAATTAAATCATTTTTTTTTTAATAAAAATATAATTAAAAAAAAAATTAATTCCATTCGTGTTAACGAAGGTAGTACAGTAGTATTGCTTCATAAGTTAATCACCGATCGAGCTTGTCTCTTTCTATGTCTAGCTCCGACCGTAATTTATTCGATTTTTCATTGCCTGTTCACAGATGATTTGATAAAATAATTGATGTATTTATATCACTATACAAAAAAAAATTTGGCAGACTACCGTATGTTTACAGGTTCGTTTATAAGTTTACTTAACTGCAGTCAGGTATATACATATCGTACGTGTATCTGCTCAGACGTGGAAAGCAAAAAGAGCAATTGAACAAATACCTACAAACGTAAACGACTTCGCACAATACGTTTTACACCACGACAATAATTATATATGTATGAAACTAAAACCGATATTACAATATTAGATAAGAAAGAAATAGCTTCGATTATACATGATAATGAAGTCGACGTCGATAAAATCCATCTTGGATTCGAGGTAACTGCGTCAATTACTTAATTAACTTTTGCACGATTTCCTAAAGCTTTTTTAAAAATTTGGGTATCAAAAAATACTTTTGACAAATTTAAAATGAATATTGTGTGTTCAAAGTTAGTTTCTTGAATCTTATTTAAAAATTATTTAAAAATTATTTAAAAAATATAGAGATTTAATCAAAGGAATTAAAAATATTATTAAAAAAGCTGCAAGATCTCGAAGATCTCTCTTACACATCCAAAGATTATCCCAGAGATTAAATTTTTTCAGTATTGAACAAATTCTAATTTATTGCAAAATTAAATGCTAATTAGATGGCAAGAATTAAATGCTCAAAGCAGAAAATTATTAAATTTGGCAGAAAATTACACAGAAATATATGAAGAGATTAACTTAGTGGGGAATGGAAAAAGATTCACAGCCTAAACTAGAGAGATAGCAATGAAAAAAACTATAATCAAAAAATTGAACTTGGCTCAAGTACAATAATATAGCATTTGATGCTTTTATGAACTACAATATTTTCTAATTATAAATGAATAAAATATATTACATTAACTAGGATTTCTTGATATTATCGGATATTGGATTAAACGTGATTGCAATATATATATAGTATATGATAATCTGCAGTAAGTAAATTCCAATTGATAACGGTTTCTAGGTTATAATCCTATCACAAATGGTGAGAGAGAGAGAGAGAGAGAGAGAGGAAAGCAAATTTGAAAAATCCAGAAATCAATTTTTTTTATTAATGCCTCACACGATGCGACTCGCAACTCGATTAATACAGTTGATTAATAATTTCTCTAAATTATCCTTAAACATCTGTGCCATAGCAAGAACGTGAGACAGAAAAAGGCAATGTTAATTAATCGATTGGGTGTCATTGGTGCTATATATTCTTTTTTTCTGGAAGCATTATTCCCTCTGATCACAATGACCCAGATCAAACACAGTTCACAGTTTCTCTGTGGAGTTTGTAAAGTTGATATTTGATAGACAAAAATTGTGCAGCAAATTGTTTGAGAATGGCTTCGACTAAATTGCGATTAACCCAAGTAAAACCTGTACTATATTGTTAATAATTGTGGACAATTAATTTTTCGTTACTTAATACATGGAAAGAAGAAAAATAAACACGAATTATGTAATTAGAAATTTTGCAGTAAACAATCCTGTCGGCCGAATTAATTTAATGGGAGTTAAATCGAAATTATCCTCAAAGATGGCTTCGTGTCGCGTAGCTTTTCTCTCAACTGTCAACTTGACGGAATCGAATACCGATCTAAAAACACACGTCACTAATTCTCAAGCAATTAAACCCGATTTTCATGAATTTGTATATTTCGCTTGAAACTCGCCGCGAGTCGAGATTCGCCGCGAGAAATGCTTCGCGGTTCACTTCACGCGTGTCAAAATCCCTTCCTCCCTGCAAACGTATATACATTAAAACATCGCGATTGAATAGTTTTCATAAAAATTTCAAACATAATAGAATACACACATTTTGATGGAATCGTTGTCACTTTTCAAGAGATCAAAAAAATTATAAAAATCGTTTCATCACACTGCCCAAGCTAGATGAAAATAAAAAAAATTTTGCACAACGCTTCAAATGTAAATACTATCTAACATCGTAAGTTCACATTTTTTCTAATGATTTAATCTTCCTTTTTTTTGTCTACTTCAAATTTCTACTTGTAGTTTTATACAAGTTGGGAGTGATAACAAATCAAATAAAAATTCAAAATAATTTTTCTTAGTTACATCATGCGCTTTTGACCATTCAAAGAGAAAACTATAGTTTTTTTTCAGACACTTGGACATATCCAAAAATTATTTCGCATAGTTCAAAAAATGTGTAGAAAACAATGTATTTTTTTTTGAATAAACAGAATAGGAATTGATATTTCGATTATTTTCAAGTGCATCCCTCCCGCCCAACGAAACTATCACGGCATAGATGACGAATCATAACCTCGTCGTTTTCCCTGCTTGACTCGAACGTCCTCTTTCACGCGTACACACAGATATATGCCAATGACACGCGCGAGTATAAGCACATGTACAATCCCGACGAATATCTGTGTGCGAATAACGGACGTGTACAGATGTGTATATTTCATCCATGCGCGCGCGTAGATCATTACAATCGATCCGATATAACGAGCGCGTGCACGCGTAATGTCGCCGACATCCTCGGTTCAACGATGCACGCGAAAATGCGCGTTAATAGAAATAGGAAATGCCACAGGAAGCGCCAGCGGATGAAAAAGATCGAGAGAGAAAGAGAGAGAGAAAGGAGATACTCGAGCGAGCTCAACGCCACTAATTCGAGATCGAGATTCAGCGCGTTCCTAGAACTGGCGAACGCGATCCAACGGAGATAGCGTGTATCCGCCCTGCGAACGATGACGAGGACGACGGTGTCAACGTCGTCGTCGACAATGGACGACGTTGGCGAGGATGGTGATGACGGGGGAGGGGGCAGGAGGAGGAGGAGGAGGAGGAGGAGGAGGAGGAGGAGAGGGGAAACGACGGCGAATGACGCCTGCGTAGGATAAAATCCTTGTCAAAAAGGAACATGCCGATTCGCAAAGCGATGCTCGTCCGACACATGTACACGTATGCATGTACGAGCATAGGCCATAGTCTCGCACACACGCATACGTTTTCTCTCCCCCTCTCCCTCCTTTCCTCTCTCGATCCCTCGCTCTCTCTCTCTCTCTCTCTCTCTCTCTCTCTCTCTCTCTCTCTCTCTCCCTTTTTCATTCCATCTCTCTGTCCCCATCCTCTCTCTTACTCTCATGTCCTGTCCCCGACACGCCGTGCACACGGATAATCTTATCACGTTGCGACTAGGCGAGCCTCTCTTAGCGTTTACCTCGGAAACGCTGTCCTCCTCGCTCTCCGACGAATCTGTCATAAAGCGCGGTTGCAGCTCGGAGAAGGTCTCGGTCTCCGATTTCGTGGGACTCGAATTCGAAGACTGAGGAGTCGACGACGTCTTCCCAGTGTCGTGGTGAACGCTCGCTGATGATGATGATGGTGGTGGTGGTGGTGGTGGTGGTGCCGCTGACTGCTTCTCGTGGCTTTTCTGGCTATCCGAGGTCGTTCCTTGTGCTACATTCTGCATCTTTACCCCCCCAGATAAATCATATGACACACAGTTACCCTTTCTAATATAACCGTATCGCGGCAAAGCACACACCGTACACTCGGATTTTCTCCGCAACTATGCGACAATAAGCTCTCGGGAGCACGGTCGTCGTCATTCACGTAAGCTAATACCCGCCATTTTCACTATGGCCGACAACGACGAGAGTCCCCCAATACCTCTCGCGGTTGGCCGCGGATCGCACATCCGTCGGCGCTTAGCGATTGCGATATTCGACGAGCCGCGGCGTCACCGGCGTCACGTGTGGCGCGTAATTTCAATTGCGCGAATCGCGTGTCTCGCTCACGTACAACGATCTACCGTGATGAACGTCGGAAAAATTAGAGACACGATTAAAATTTTGCCCATTTGCATATTGAAGTCTTAAGACACTGGAAAATGATCAAAATATAAATCTTTTTATTTATTTATTTTTTTAAGTGAATTAGCTCCTGCGTATTTTGATATATAAAAACAGATTTTTGGCCGTTTATGAAAAGAGATGAAATATGTAATTCTTTTACGATTTAAAATGGATGATAAAAAAAAATCATTATAAAAATTTGTCTTAAATTTTTATTTCTTACCTAGTAGTATCCTCTTGTAACATTGATTTGAAGTAGACAAAGAAAACTAAATAAAGAAATATGATGCTGCAATATCTTTTAAGTATTCTTCTATAAAATCGAATTTCCTTGCAAACTAAATTTTTATAACTTTTTATAAACTTCAAATGTGTATGTGTGTGTGTGTGTGAGATAATCAAATCTTCTATTTATAACAAACATTATTATGTTTAAGACATGTCAATTATATAACAAATGTATTTCAAACTTCATTCCTAAAACTATTTTTACAAAGATGTAATATTAATTGTTATGAATAACTTTTATAAATAATTCTTTTCAAAAACATGAATTCAATTTATAATAAAAGTTAAGGTATCTTTTTTTCAATTTTCAGCAAAGATATTTTAAATTCACTATTTGCACATTATTTATTTCTATTACAAAAATGATTCAATATTTATTTCCATCGCGGAACATGGAAAGTTTAATTCAAACTTTGAAAGTACATCGGGATGTAAAACTCCCATTTTTCCTATTGCTTCACCGTAACAGACAATTTCGGCACATCGTTGAGGAAAAAATGTCGGGTCTACAAAATACAAATAATAAATTCTCTGACGTCTTATTGCATAAATCTTATATTCTGTAATTATTTGATCAAACAGATATTCTCTTAACAATGAAAACAAATTATTTTTCTTACCATCGGCTGCACGCAAATAATATCCACTTTTGTCTTTGTTAGCACTCCAAGGTACCTCTAATAGTAAGAACACTCTATCTACTAGGCCATGAATTATCTCAAAACCAGCCGATTTATTAGCATATACGGCGCATAAATGGCGATTGTTGCGCGCACCGACTTCCGCAGTATCATCTCGCAAAACAACGTCAGAAACTTCAAATAATTTGTGAGGCAAAGGCATCTTTTTATTTGCCGATATTGTTTTAAGTAATCCTGGTAAAAGTAAGGTGCGCGCTACCTGCAATAATTTATAAATTTATATTTATTAAAATATTTTACATTTCAGTTCATATAATTATAATCTAAAAAATATTTTATTTATATTTTAATTCGGACGATTATGACTTGTGTATTAAACTTATGTATTCTTAATATTTTTTCCTTTAATTTTCTTTTTATTCTTAATCGTCTGAATTTCCGTAAATTTAATTTCTCTTTCTACATTTTCTTGCTATTTTATACTTGCTATTACATATAGATTATATATATCTAGTAAAATATTTAATAGTAAATATTTTTTTTATTCATTTTTCACTAATTAATTGTATGTGTAACGATATTAATTACGCATTAATTATGCATTATTAAAATAAATGAGAACTAAAAAAAAAATTAAGGATAAAACCTGATTATATGTTTCCGGCAGTTTTAATGAGAACGTGAAAGCTCAATGTATATTTGGTTTACCTGAAACTCTAAAGTTTTTGGATTGGATATGTGAACTGCTGGTACATCCTCTATCTTGTATCCCAATTTGTCCGCTATATCCTCACGCGAACACTGTAAAATAATTAAATGTAAATTAGAATGTACTAATATGTTTTTAAGCATGGAAAAACTTTTTCGAAACATACCAAAGAGAAAGTCAGAGCTTCAGTGAACCCCGCTTGGGCCAATTCTACCCGTATTTGATCGGTAAGCTTGTTAAGTGGAAACTACAATATATATCAAGTTAATGTGTATATATATCAAGTATATATCAATATAAATCATATATAAAATCAATATATGAAAGTCGCAAAACATTCAGTTGTAAAATATTTACCTCTGCTGCGATTGTCGACATATATGGTACAGTTTTTTCTATTTCGTTATATCCATAGGCGATAGCAATGTCTTCATAAATATCGCAAGGATGTATCACGTCATGTCTCGTTGGTGGAATTTCTACCATTAATGTATTCCTATCTTTTATTTCGGATTTTAGAGACATCTTTGACAATAATTGTGCAACTTGATCTGGTGTTTGTCTGTAGAGAATATTTTTAAATTATCTTGTCATCATTATTATACATATAATGAAAAATTTAATTACATACTTAATACCAATGTAATTAATCGCTTTATCATAGTCGATTTCTTCTGTTCGATATTTTAGTTGTGGATAATAGAAAGTTTGATTATCAGGATATACTACTTCCACAATTTCGGCTGTATATTTCATATTGCAGTACTGACTAAAAGCACAAACTATAGTATCCAGTACTATTCTGGCCTGCGGATTATTTGTAATAACTTGTAAGAATTTATTAATAAAATTATATAATATTTTATATATTAATATTAATTATTGACATCTTATAATTTTAAATCATTAGTTTCAGATATTGTTTGCAAATAAAAATATAGATAACAATTACACAATGTAAATATATACATACTTTTGTAAGATCAGTTGCTGTGCATTCAATAAAAATATTTTTTGTATTAAGTGTAATCTTTGAATGATCCCCATTGATGATAGGAGGAAGGGATAAAACAATTCCATTACTATCATATACCACAGGATAAACAGGACTGTCTTTTATAATAGGTAAATATTGTTTGAGCTGTGCATGTGTCTGTAAACATCAAATTAAACATACAAATATATATGAGAATTTCTTTCTTTATATGTAGAATTATTCATATAATTAACAAATATAGTCAGAAGAGTATACTTACTGCATACAATTGCACGATTTCTTCTCCTGTATATTCTTTATCTTGATGAAGCGGTTTAAAATGTATTTTTGAAGGTGGTCTAGCATCATATAAAAATGGGCCTTTGACTGTATCTAAGTCATGAGTGCCAATAGAGACTAGGCTACGTTTTCTTCCTATATTCTGATGCAATTTATCTTGAAGATCGATAAAACTATTATAAGATTCTTGTGTCAAGGTAACATTTCTCAAAATTGCAGCAACTATATGTCCCCTTACTTTTAAGCACTGAATATAATAAGATAAATCATTTAATGCTGAACATAATATAATGTAATTTTTTTATAAATAGTATACATACTTCTGGACTCATTACAATTCTTTCCATTCCTGTATATGATTTTATTACCTTGTAACGTGGAATGGATATCCTAAAAAAAATAATTTTACATTGGATCTTGAATATAATACTTAAGAGAATTAAAATTATCTAAACTAAAAGGATAAATTATGTGATATTGTATTTACTCGTTCAAGAATATAAGCAACCCAGTACTTAAGCTCTCCAAGCACAAAAGATCATATCTGTTAGCAGGTATATCAATTTTATAGATAATCTCTTCGGAGGCATCTATATCTTGGTCAAAACCTTGTTCCTTTGCTATCATTTGTTTCTCCGTTGTCTACTTATAAAAGATCAAGTAATTATTGCAAAATTTAATGTAAATATGTTAAAATAAGTTAAAATTGTTAAATAATTAAGAGTACAACATTTACCACTTCATCCAGTTCTAAACCAAATTTGAAGCATAACGTTTGGAACTCATTGTCGGCTAAAACGTTTAAAAGTTTAAAATGAAAGTTAAAATATTTAAAATACATAAACTAACTATATTGATACTACAATAACTTTACCAGTAAAAAGTGTAACTTACAGTATGTTTTGCCCAGCGCTTTGAATAACAAATCACGTTTTATTCCAATAGTTGGCATTTTTATACCACAGCACTCTTAGCGTAAAGTAAACTCTCGATATTTTTTCGCGGAAATATCAGATTTTTCCTTAATTTAATTCCTGTAATTGTTTCAATAAACTTTTAGGTTAGGGATCGTTATATAAAACAGATGATCCTCAGATTAACTTATTCCAAAATCAATTAGCACATCTTTTTTTGGTTTGACTTAATAATAATTCTGCTTATAATAAACAAATCGTTTTAATCGTTTAATCGTATTGTCACATATGTCAAAACATAACGTTTCACTCGTTACAACCGGCACAAATCGATGTTGAAAACGTGACATGCAAAACGCGTGAATATCGATATCCTTGAGGACACGAGTCAAGAGTAATATTCATTGATATTGTGAATTTATTCATCGACTATATCTCTCACGTCCGTTCTCTTACGCTTTTATTTCTTCCTGAAGAGGAAACATGTATTTATCTTGCGGAGTCGCGAAGTACAACGGAAGTATAACGCAGCGCAGAAGTTGCAGATTCCGCAGTTTCGTCGTTGCAGGTTAGATTACTTAGTTTGCGCGAAGACCATTGCGCATTATGTTGGCGCTGGACTATGCGCGATTCGTGGTGATTCGCGTCCTTTGATTTCGTCAAAGAAACCGCTCCGCTAGCAAATTGACACGAATATTAAACGAGTGCAAATTCGACGAACATGTCCATTTGCATTGTTTGCAAATCTTATATGAATAGAAAATTGCGAGTTTTGAACTGTTTCCGATCACGAATAATTCGCGCATAGTTTGGCGCAAGCTTTTAAAGAGAGAGTTATTAGTTCTTGGTCAAAATCCATTTTTTAATTTAAATAAATTAGTAAAGATATCACAATTACATAAAAAATTTTTTATTACATAAAAAATGTTATAAAGACACAAGTTAAAAAAATATAGAGAGTTTGGGTATGTAGTTATACATTTATTTCATTTTTTATTAACAATTGCCATACTTTTGTTATCGTGATATATATATAAAAAGTTAACTGAAATATACATCTGTTCAAACACATCATACATGAAAGAAAAGAAAAGAATGCTTTACATACACAGGTATCAAAAGTTATTACATCTATTACATTGAATTTTTAAATAATGTACAGTTACTTTTGTTGAAATATGAACATCAATATTTGCTTGTTTGGAAATATTCAGCTTTGTACATCTGATAAAAGCGCAAATAATATTCAATTTGACTCAAAATACATCTATCAATCTTTATTCATATCTATAGATATCTTGCTTGAAGTGTGACATTGTACATACTCTCAAAAAAATCTGATGTACTCCAGATCATATATATATATATATATATATGCGCGCGTGCACGCACCTCTCTCCTCCCACACACACACACACACACACACACACACACACACACACACACGCACACGCGCGCGCGCGCGCGCGTACGCACTCACCCACAAACGCACGCATATGGGTATGTATTTTAAAGTTTATCTAGAATATTAAACATATGTCAAAGAGAGCGCATTCAGGGAAATGTTATTAGCGCTATTGCTATCATTCCTTGTTTTACATCTACTGAACCATAAAAATAGAATGATAGTAATAATGCTAATAGCGTCTCCCTGAACACACCCACAAAATCTTTCTCTCGTAATACAAAACTCCCATTATTATAGGTTAATTGAAATGTCACTTGTACTTCCAGTGTTAGTGACCATTGCACCAAACATTTGTGCGGAGAAAATGGAAAATCTTTATAGATCTCGATGGTCGTTCATTTCAATTGATCAATGAACTGATCATTCTAGAATACGAATCATAAGCAAAAAAATTAGAGCCATATTAAATAAAATTTATAAATGTGATATAAAAAAAAGAAATAACTTACCCATACAGATAATAAAAAAACGACAGAAGATAAAACGCTAATTTAATCCATCCTTCTCTATGGTACATGGACAAGTCATAAGCGTTCATTATACTCGTAGGATCATACAGACCTGATTCTGTCATCAGAGGCCTGTTCATGTATCGCCACACATGATAGACTATTAATGGGATGTTGATTAACAGCGAAAAGTATTGCTCGCCAATCAGAAATAAAAGATTGATTACAACATGCAGTATGTATTCTGGTAGAACGAGCTGAAATTAAGATACAATGATTAAACAATTATCAATTACAGATATTTCAATAAATAAAATGTTAGAGGTACGCTAACAGTTTGCCAGTAGACTTGCACAGAATATTGGCAGACTGGCATCAACTACATCTATTTATTAAATCCTGCCACCAGCCATGTAATCTGACATTGAATTGTAAAAACTGAGTGGAATTGGTATGCAACCATTCAATTGGCATATATTATTTAAACAAAATGCATATTTTGCTCAGTTTCCATAATCAATCTGCCATATCATTATTAGATTCTGTTGTTGCTAACATTCTGACAAAACTTATAACAGACGTTTTGCAAAATTTAAGATTTGGCTATGCAAGTGTATCATTTAACACTATACATGTATATACATGTCTTACCGGATTTAGATTATTACATTGATCGATTGGATTTTTGTATCCAGTCTTTAACTCATCGAATGTGATTACCTGAAAAGTTTAATAAAAGTTATTAATCACATAATATCATGTAGCGATATATTATTATCCATTAAGGTTATATCACAATTGTATCGGCGTATCCTTCGGATTTTCACTGCCGTGAATTACAGCGCGAACATTCATTCATGTCAGATACGTACGTGAAATATCGCGAAAAATATTAGAAACGCATCGCCGATTAACGCTACGATATACGAAAAAGCGGCTAAGTTGAACGCCATTCTGCATATAGACAAAAGTTACCGACGAATCGCGACGTCGTGAATCGTAATGAGTCCAATATCAAGTCGATCACGTGATAAGCTCATATTATCTGATAAATGAAAATAAAAATATGGCGACTTTTATTCGCATCTTATCGTTATCGATCAATCATTTAAATTGACAACTTAATAATCATTAATCATTTCTCTTAAGTATTTTTTTCCTTTACGATTATAGGTTTGTTCGCGTCGCATGCCCCAACATGCTCCAACACGCTCCAATCTATAGTATTACGTAACGTATATTATAGAATGGAACGTGTTGGAGCAAATAGGAGCATGTTGGGGCATTACGACGCGAACAAACCTTATGTCGTAGATTTTGTTATTTCAGGGCCACTTTTACCAACGTCGGTTAAGTTAACCGATGGTTAAAGTGTCAACCATGATTGGTTCATTCTGATCAAAGACAAATGCGATTGGATAATTCCATTGGAATTAACCGTCGGTTAATCTAACCGACGTTGGTAAAAGTGGCCCTCAGGGCCAATTTCACCAACGTCGGTTAAGCTAACGGTTAAAGTGTCAATCGTGATTGGTTTATTCTGATCAAAGACAAATGCGATTGGACAATTCCATTGGAATTAACCATCGGTTAGTCTAACCGACGTTGGTGAAATTGGCCCTCAAACAGCCAAATCCTTCTGTTGAAAACATATCTTGCAGTGTCCACTACATATTTTGTTAGCAAAATGTTAGTAGAAATATAAGATTTTGTTAACGAAATATGATAATAGATTGACTGCGACATTATGCTGGGTCTACAATAAGGTCGCAGTATTGCGACTCTGCGACGGACCAATCGTTGTGCGTAATATATGATGCTTTCTTCTTTAATTGGCAGAGTCGCAATGATACTGCGATCTCATTGGCTGCGTTCGGGCAGACGTTATTAACGCTGAAAATCTATGATTACGATTATACGGCACCCTTAATCAGGTTTAATAACATCCATAGTTATAAAACTGGCCAATCACGGCTATTCCTCTGAAGAATGGAATAATTGCGATTAGTCAACAGTAAAACTACGGATATTATTAAACCTGATTAAGGGTGCCGTGTAAACGTAGTCTATAATGCACGTAACGCGTAATCGTAACCATTGTAGATCCAGCATCATATTTTTGCTTTTCTGCAACTGGTGGAACATAATCTTAACCCTCTATTGAATGAATTTTTATGACGAATTAAAAAATATATGTATGGCTGTTGTTCTATTTAAATGTTAATATGGTACAAAATTTAAAAAAAATGTATTCTCTTGTGAGTCTTTGCTTACATAAAATAACTTTTCATACAAAAATCACGAAAACAATTTTGTCAATAAATTTCTCTATACAAAACAAAAATCACAATTCAATTAGCATAACGTATAGATTATAATAAATGTTGAGAACCAACTATCGAAATGTCAGTTAATACCTAAGGCTAGATCCTCATGCAGACACCGGCGCTTTGACACCGAGTGTTGATTGGATAAAGCGTTGCTTTTTCTAGCTACCCCCATCGTCCATTTTTCACCAATCAACGCTCGGTGTCAAAGCGCTGGTGTCTGCATTAGGATCCAACTTAAATGCTGAATAACTGGTGACATCTGTCCGTTACTCATAAATGCAATGTTCCCATTTGGAACCAACATACTCAGAATTTTCAGGGCCAATTTCAACATCGGTTAGACCAACGGTTAATTCCAATGGAATTATCCAATCGCATTTGTCTTTGACCAGAATGAACCAATCACGGTTGATACTGTAACCGTCGGTTAGACTAACCGACGGTTAATTCCAATAGAATTATCCAATCGCATTTGTCTTTGACCAGAATGAACCAATCATGATTGACACTTTAACCGTCGGTTAGCTCAACCGACCATGATGAAATTGGCTCTGAATCAGGGTCAGTTTCACTATCTCCGATTAGCTTAATTGGCCGACTAATCCATGGAGTTAACCAATCGCATTTGTCGTTGATTAGAATGGACCAATCACAGTTGACTCCATCAACCGATCAAACCAATCAGAGATGATGAAACTGATCTTCAATCCGTCTAATATTCTGCCCAAATCTGCTGGCAAACTGTTATTATGCTGCTAATGTTCTGTTTACTGGGAACTTTCCCGAAAAGAATAGATTTCTCAATTTACAAATTCCTTTTTTCCATTTGAATATAATTGATTTGCAAGAGACATGTTTGAAATATTTTATTGCTTTTGAAAACAATATAAAGCGTATTTACACTAAGAAGAATATGGAAACAATAAATTATTTTCTTAAATTCTATCTCTTGATTGATGTACAAAGTTTTAAAAAGCAATCGTATGTATTTTTATGAAAATAATTTTTAAACAGTCCTAGTGAGATTTGAACTGATATAATTTTGATTAAGCAAATGCTGAGATTCCACTCTAGTGTTCGCTCCCTCTTGATTCCATCTTGAATTATAAATTGAATTATAACTCGAAAACATTTCCCTTTTAGGTTTTAACATATGCTTGATATTACCATAATATATGTCTATTTCTTTAAAAGCGTTCAACAAGAATATGGCAATAATAATTACAAGAAAGCCACAAGAAGCACCTAGGATATCTTCTGCATTCATCTTTGTCCATTCCCTGAATAGAATCGCGGATGCTATTATCACCAGAGTTGTAAAAAATACGTAATAAACTGGCGTCACGATAGACGTATCAAACAAGTCGAGTGATTTATTTAGATAATTCATTTGTATCATGATGCAAAGAATAACGCTAAATATAAAGACCCACGTAAACCAATTGGCAAACGCATTCTCTTTACCAGAAATAGTTTCCTTCAACGCCAAGCCTAAGCCTTTACAACTCATGACGGTCAAAGAGCCAACAGATGAGCACAAACAAATATATACCAAGATATTTTGTTTGCCATATGCTGGACCAAAGTGAAGGATGATCGATAAGGTAGACATTACTACAATTAAAACATACAACATATAACCTGGTTCTCTTATTTTGATAATCAGTTCGCTTAGACTGCTGATCTCCTCCTCTTTCGGAGAATGTAATACTATTATCGTGGAACCTAAGATACATAATAAGCAGCCCATCTAAAAAAAAGACAAATTGCAATATTAATACTGCAGAATACACATACTGTTACTTTTTTCAAAATTAATGTTTTCTGCCAGTAAATATTTTTTACCTTTCCCAATAGATTTAGTTTTTCATTGAGATATCTGGATGATAATATTGCTGATACTAAAACACTTAAAGCACCCAATGGTGTTACAAGTGACGCCGGTGCAAATGCATATGCAACAAAGTTTGCTACTTCCCCTATGCCCACTATAACATCCGTTTTGAATATTTTTATACAAGTATCATAAAAAAATGCAATTAGCTGGATCTAAGGCATCTAGTCTTTTGAAATTTATACATACTAGATAAAAGACCAGCCCACCATATCCATTCTTTTAAATAGCCGAAACCACCAGACGACGCACGTAAACCACCATATTTTTGGAGCTGGATTAAAGCCTTCTTTTTTATAATAAAACTGGCACCTAAATTAAAATAACAAAAAAATAATTAATTTTTGTATGTTGTATCTTTCTAATATTTGAGTTTTTTTACAAAAGCAAAGTAAATAACTCAGATATAAATTAGATATAAGATATTGATTTTTTTATATAAAATTCCGAATGAATTAAATTATTATATCTATAATTTCTATCTAACCTATAAAACCACTGGAAGAAATTGCTAATCCTAAACCGATATAAAAATTTTTCATATCGTGATATGGAATCGTGACTTCGTTCGTCATTTCGTCATTGACAGAACTCATATCTCACTGTATCAAATCAATATTAATTTCCATTCAATTATATATTTTCATTTTTAACCAATTACATTCGGCAAATTATGCAAAACGATCACAAAATTATTCATATCGTATTACTGATATCGTTGATAAATACGATCCACTGAAATTTGAGGTTAAGTATGATAAGTTGGCCGCCCTGCTAATTTTAACCGTCGGTTAAAGCCGAAGCACAGACTCTTGCATAACGCATAAGACATAAGAAAATTAACCAATCAAAATTCTTTATTTCCTTCTTTTCCGTGAAATAAAGAATTCTGATTGGTTAATTTTCTTATGGCTTATGTCTTATGCGTTATGCAAGAGTCTGTGTTTCGGCCTTTAGTCTAACCGACGTTGGTAAAATTGGCTTTAAACTGCGTTCAGAAACTTCACCCAAGTGCGCTACTATGATTACGTTTCGATATTCACTATCAGTATTGAAAATCAACAGTCACGTATACTATAGATTTTCAGTACTAGCAGTGAATATCGAAACGCAGCCTATGTCATTCTATCTTTTTTTACGTCTAGTAATAAAGATAGAATTATATACCCGAACAAAGTGCACACCATCCACGCTAGGGAGAGGGAGTAAAAATTGGCAAAAATCGATCGATTAATCGATATTCGATTAATGTTTAAAAATTCGATTTTTCTGATCTTTTCATATTCGATTAATTTTATATTTCTTTTATTCAAATATTTTATATAATTATATTTTATATAATCAACACACCACAGAGTAGTGTAAACTGATTTCACTGTTTAAATAATATGTAAACAAATTTTCAATTACTAAGAGATTGTATTTTAAATCATTTCAGAAAAAATATATGATCAATACAATTTATGTTAATTTTTATAAAAATGAGAAAATTAAAAGTTTAATATGGTATCACCGCAACTTTACAGTAATAAAAATCTTTATAATTAATACTAAAGTTACATTGACTGTTTTAATTTCTCTTCTTCTTCATTGTGCAAAGACATAACGTAGACAATCTTGTACGGCATATATATTTGCTCATATTTTCCAAGACACGTTTCACAATAGAAACATCAAGCGTGTAATTTAGTAATGAAAATTGAAATAAGTAAGGTAAAATATTCAGATATTATAGAGATCATAAGGAAAATTACATAAAAAATTACACAAAGATCTTGTCATCGTGAGTAAATAAATATATTTATATATTACACTTTCACACTTACAGTACACAGTTGTTGAAAAATATATGCGAACATATGGAGTATATGTGTGTATATTTACGAGTGTACACAGTTTCTAGAGCAAATTATTTTATAATAAAGTATACAGATTATTTTCATTGTAGGTTTAAGTTATACAATTTTTCACTACGAAACAACTATTTTCTTTTCCGATCATTATTACATCAATTAATAAATAATTAATTTCGCCATTAATTGTGTCATTATCAAAAGTGCTCTTTCTATACAACTTACTCATACATGATTAAAATAAATTAGAATAGAATATTATTTTCTGTAATTACAAAACATTTTAATGTTTTGTAATGTTTGGTGTTAATTATAATTTTATAAAAGAATATGCTTTGTTCCTAAAGAGAATCACGATCTATGTGGTATGGTAGTAAAGTAAAAAAAGCTTTTTCAAATATTTAAATGTCACATATCAGTATAATTGAATATGATTAAATCGAATAGATTAAGTATGAATCTAATATTTATCGTTTTCAGAGAGGGATTCAAGCGTGATATATCAAAAAAAGATTATTTTTTCACGCGAGAGCGTAGATATTTAAAAATTTTGATCATAATTTTACAATACTGTCGTAATTATTAAATTATGTCGTATGATCATGCAATTTATCATATAATTATATCATAATCGTAATTGTATAGAGCTATTAATACTAATAGAAAGATACAGAACAATTCATGGATTCACCATGCAATGAATTAAGCGTGTCTCTGTTGTACTGATAAGTGGTAAGTGCATTAAGTGGCTATAATATATCATCATATACTCCGATATGTGATATAATTATATCGTATCGTATTATAATAACGTTCAAACAAGGAACAAGTTAATACATTAAGTAGAATCGTCGTACTATTATCGACACGTATGTATCTCAACTGTACATACATAGTAGTAGCTGGCAACATGTTTAACATGCAATATAATAAATCAGAAGCACATTTTGCACAAACACAGCATCGCGCGTTGCGCTCGTTACTTCCCTTTTGTTCTTTTATTTTTTTTCTTTACATGTGAGAAAATCTAATATATTCGACAGTATTCAATCTCTTGCGTCGTTGGCACGAGAAAATAACTCTTAAAAAATTAACCATTATAAGGATCATTTTTGCGGAATCTAATTTTCAGCAAAAATCATGGCTTATCATTAATTAATATCATATCTTTTTATAAGACATATTCAACAAATTTGATGAACTAATATTATCACAAAGATTTATTAAATTTTCAATTTTATTAATTAATAATTGAGATAATAAACAATTATTCTCTACCTTTATTAATTAGCTCAAATATTGTATTCACTCTATATAATATTCACTCAAGAAATTCGATGAGAATTTTATTTTACAAAATGTTAAACATTTCAGATCTTAATAATTAATATAATTAATTATAATAAGTATCATTTTCACGCGCCAATGGCACGAGAATCTGTCTCGGCGGAATTAACAATCATTATCATCAATAATTATCAAGAAATTACAAGTTCTGATTACTCATTACTGAATTCTCATTTGAAATCGGGAATTCGATTTTTATACAAAATCCGAGCTGTGCTTTTTCTTTACTTCTTCTTTTTAATCAAGATTTCGTATATACGAGATTAATAATAAAGAAGAAAAAAAGAAATCGGTGGCGTGTGACTAAATGCATATATAACGGATGACCCTCGTTCAAACAACACATTATATATATATACATACATACATACATACATATATATATATATATATATATATATATATATATATATATATATATATAAATAATTTTTATATTTGTGCTCGCGCGTGTGTTTATACAAAAAAGTAATCTTGCATGTATACAGAGAATTTATTTTGCTAATAAAAATAAAGTTTTTTCTTAATTGAGACAAAGTCGTCAAAAGAGATGTGTGAAATTAATTTTCTTAAATAAAAAAATATTAATTGTCAAAACATTATAGCCTTAAAAAAATATTTCATATATTAACATGTCATAAATATGTTCTACTCATTTCTTCATTAAAGAAAGCAATTAGGAGAATCTTTATGTTTAAAAGAATAATTTTACTTTCTCTAAAGAAAATCTTTAATAAAAAAATTTTTATTAAATAATCACTCAACTGCACGTTATGTATCATAATTATTATTCAGTGCATAAAAATCAGTAAAAAATATGTATATATACACACGCGCGTGCACACGTGCATACAAAATCTTATAACATAAACATTTTATCGCAATTATTATTATATATAATAACGAACAAGAACAAATAAAATTGCACTAAATATTTTTATCTAGGCTAACTATAGAGAATTTATGCCGATCAATATTTTGTCATAATCAATTTTGCATGATTATATTATCATAATCTTGATGATTTAAATCTCGATAAAAATTAACAATATTAATAATAAATCATAAGTCAAATAATAAAAATTTAATTAATAACAAAATAATATCGAATTAATTGAATGTAATTTCTTTTCTTTATCATAGCATTTCTTTTAAAATAATCTTTCCAAAACAATTGCCACAGATATATAATGCTACAGAAAATAATTAAGTATGCATTCCAAAGAAAAATTCTGAAGAAACTTGAAATTAACTGAAATTTGAAAAAAAATTGAAGCGTTGACTTTTTTAATCTTATTTAATAGTCCATTTCGAGTTTAATTGTAGCAAGAAATAAAAATTTTACGAAAAATTTTATGTAACGACAATTATGCAAAATTATAAAAAAAGATCAATGCATTAGATTTTAGTTTCCATTAATTACTACATAAAAATTTTTTAATTTTTGACAATGTTTGGATATAAAACACGTAAAAGAAAATAAACTTCGGTTGCACAAAAATTGAGACAAAATTAATGCACTAATTCCATAATCTTTTCTTGTTTAAAAAGATAGAAATTTAAATATATATTATTAAATTAAAAACAGCATAATCTATTTCTATTATTTTTATATGAATTATCTTCGCTTATACACAATAATAAAAAAAACATTAACACCAGATGTAATTGTATTATTGTTGAAAAAAAAGAACTTGAATTATTCATAGCTTTTTTTGAAAAAAGATCTCTTTTTCACAAATATATTACGTGTATATAAATATACAAGACGCGCGCGCGCGTATGTGCATGCATGCATGCGTACGCGCGTGCGTGGTGTGTGTGTGTGTGTGTGTGTGTATCCTCCTGAGAATTTATAAAGTGGAATCGATGAGACCCCATCTATATAAAAGAAAAATCTTGCTTCCACTAAAACTGGAATTGTTTTTATCGCTCTTTGTTATTCCGTAAAAATAGAAAAAAAGAGTCGATTTCAAATTGCTATTGCAACAATTTCCTAAAAAGGATAACTACACTTTCCTCTCTCAAGACGGCCCTTAAAAGTCGCATCTCTATTCTTCTCGAAACACAAATTCATCTAATTAATAAAATTGATGTTAATTTTAATTTTAATAATCAACATAAGAATTATTTTAATTATTGTTACGTATCTGCATCATGGAAATTTAATATAGATTAATTTTATTACAATAATTTATTAAATATCAAATTTTATTAATTAAACATAAGCAAGAGGATATATTCTTTTCATATGCTTCCAGCACAAGGAGGACCAAATTTGATTCTTGAAAAGATTTTTGATTCTTTCGAAAAAAAATTTGAAATAAGATATCATAAAGGGTAACGTCATTGAGCCGAGATAGCGGTTTCGTTTTCCTTTCCGCGTTTTCGGAATATAGAAATTCTATAAATATAGCGTCTTTCCAAAAAGAACGCGATTTTCTCTTTAGCACATGTATCTACAATATATGTATAGGCATATAATGTAATAACGTGTTATTATCATTGCAGAATGTAACCTTATCGATTAGGTCAAGCGCAATCAGCATTCTTTTCGAATGTATTATTTATTATATGTATATATGATATCGTATCATCAATAGAGAGTATACGAAATCTGCATATATAATTAAATATGTTAATTAATATATTCTTCGCGTCCACATATTCCGCGGAGTCATTGTTTATAAAACATTGACCACGTGTTAAGCTAAATTTTAACAAATCCCGTAAAAATAAATATATCTCTTTCATAAATTTTACTATCTCACCTATTTATCTCTTTCTTAAATAAAGAAAGAAACAAGTCAGTTCAAGAGATCAATCGAGAAGATTGTTAATTTGGAAATTAGTGATTATATTTATTTATTCGATTTATGTAAACGAATTATGTCAAGAGAGAGAGAGAGAG
>JANQDE010000012.1:3091511-3126254 GCA_037157785.1 Cephalotes varians | reverse complement strand
GAGAGAGAGAGAGAGAGAGAGAGAGAGAGAGAGAGAGAGAAAGAGAGTCTGACGTTTTTCCCCAAGCAACATAATTATCTAGCCCAAGTATCATGGCTCAATTGCTGCTTAATTTCAATAGTCGAGAACTAATATACTCAACGCAGTTGATAATAATTATTTAGAATATCATGCAATTTTTCATCATGTGATATTCTAATTATTAAACTCATGGAAACTCAAGAAAAAGTTTAGATCCGCACATTTGCGTATACTATATAAATTTCCTGACCTTTATAGATTGCGAGGGAGAGAATTCTACTTACCTCCAATCAGTACTAATTAGAGGAGATAGAATCGGAGATTTTGACATATAAAAATATTTCCCAAAAGATGATCCAGAAAGAAAAAGAGAGCTAAAGGGAAAAAGAAGATTGGCGTCTTATTACTTATTCTTGGAAGTAGTAGTAGTGAGTATAGTATCCTTCTCGCCTCCATTGGACCAATGCTTCTCCTGCTCGCGTAGTTCAAATTCCCATCGTAATTCTAGCTCACGCATATCGTTTGCTATCCCAGCCTCGTATGTATCCTCCTGCACATACATTGAAATCAATCATTCTTGCTTATAATCGCATTAAATTTAAATTTTTATTATATTGGAATATTTTATATTGGAATACAATTATATTGGAATATAATACAATTATATTGGAATATAATTGTATTTGTTTATATAAATAAAAGAAAAGATATGAAATTGACAGTACTTAAAATCAATAAAAATAAAATTTTCTTGCACATTTATTACATGAAAATATGACTTATAAATTTATGGAAATTAATTAAATTACAAAATAAAATGTCATAAAATGCAGCCTACCTCTTCAGTTTTGTAATTCGTATTATATTCTTGATTCGATAACCAATCATTAGAGGATTGCTGAATCCAAGGAATAGTAGTAGTACCAGTTCCACCACCATATAGATTGCTCCAATTTCGTACATCTCTCTCCCTTTCTCTAATATCCGCTTCAATCATTCGCAATTCTTGCGTCAACCGTTCGCCCGCTGTGACAAAAGTAGTAGCTCCTTGCGTAGCTAACTAAACATGTATATATAGGATGTGAACTGACTGGGATGTGAATAATACTTCTCGCATTTCTCAGAATTCAAAACGTAACACATTACCTTTAAATCATTGATCTTTTTCTCCAAATGTCTGAGTTGCTGCTTTACTTTTTGTGACTCCAAAATCAAACTGCAATCCATACATTATTTTTTATTTTTCCATCATTGATGATAATAAGAATTATAAGTAAAAAAATAGAAATGTATTACTCACTCTTTTGACATATACTCGGATCTTGAGAATTGTGATAATGATTCTGGTGTAACAATATTTCGGCCAAGAGCGACATAATTATCACCTGTGAAATTGCTGTCACCATCCCCACTGAGGCTTGTTGGTGTCATTGATTGTATCCCATTCACACCAACCGTTGCATATGCTGCAACAGTAATTAATATCAATTTAATTAATTAATATCAACAGTAGTAATTAATATTAATTCTGTATCAAGGTATGTATATGTTATCTATAAAAAATACATTATACAATACACAAAATACAATATAATAATAATACACAAATAACAATACAAAAAAAAAAATTATATAAAAAATAACAAAGAACATAGAGTATGTGAAAACACAATAAATAATTAAAGATGCGCTAAACGGTCAAAGCTAGATCTTCGTGCAAATGTTTCTTGTGTGAATTTATATACATTTCTCAAGTTTACCAAACTGCACGCCGAATAAATTTTTGGTTTTAAACGCAGTCTTAAGTTGAACAAGAATAGTAATATCACGATATTAAATTAATAATTAATTTAATAATAATGATGTTAACAAGCATTTTAATCTCTTTTCTCCTCAAATATTATAAAGAATTTGTTGCGAAAAATAACACTTTAGCCAAAGGTCGAATCTGGGACCTCTCGACTTTCCGGGGCGAATGTCTTATCCATCTCGATCACTGAGGCATGTCGTGATATTTATCGTCACATTAATCAGTGACGATAATTAGAAGAATGCATGCTAGGCGCGTGTTTTAAAATAACAAATAGAATATAGACCTTATACAAAAAACTTATAAATATCTTATTATTTATGAATAAATTAAATTCTTAGAGTTTCTAGCATATATTAAATCATATATACATTGACTTATGTATTACTTCTAATTGATTTATACTTATGAATAGAAAAATATTTTATACTCACGTTGATTGCCATAATACCAAGAAGTTACAGAGTTTGGAGTTCTGAATGTAGTAGACAGTGCGGGGATAGGAGTAGGATCAACTCCCTCATTGTAAAGATGCTGCCGAGTCCCATTGTAGGGAGATCTATTATTATTATTTTATTATTATTAAATTTTGATTATATAATTAAATTATAATTAGAAAAGTTATTAAAATTACAACTATAAATATAATATTAAATTAGATATAACAATCGATATACATTTACATGTATTATTTATTATCATACCTTATCAGAGTTTTAGATAATCTCGAGATGGGTGCCTGTTTGCTAACTGGCAAAGGAGTTGCGGAAGATATGTCTAATGAAGATATAAAGGGACTATCATCGTCAAGTAGATGCGAAGCTGATGGAGGTGGCGGCAGTGAATCAGTCCCGGATGAACAACGAAAACTATTCGCAGCAGTCCATATCGAGTAATTGTTAGATGTTGTCGATAAATCACTCTCCTGCTGAAGATCATAATTCTAAGAAAAAATATATGATACATGCACAAAATATACAATATATATATATATATATATATATATATATATATATATATATCGAATGTATCAAATAAAACAGACAATAATAAAATGTGATAAATTTCGTTCAAATATAAAGAAAAATAATACGATCAGAATACGTTTTTACCGTTTTTATTTGCGGTGATATTAATTGTTGCTGTTGCTGTTGTTTGCTGACAATCATTTCCAACTGATTTAAAATCTCCATCCTGCGTTGCAACAACATTGCCAGCATAGTTTTTGCCACTGCCGTTCGCTGCTGCAAAATTATTTTTATGTTGTTATTATTATTAAAATTAAATTAAAACTACTTATCACAAGCAACTACTAGTCACATTAATAATGAATATTATTATCCATTAAAATAATTATTCTAATAAATTTGTTATTTATTTGTTTTAAATTAATTTTTCATATTTCAATTTTGACAAATTATTAATTATAAGAAAGCATTTTCTCTCTAACTTTTTTGTAATTCGTTACTTGATTTGCCGGTACAATTTGTGGAGTATCCCACATCCCAAGATTTGTTGTGGTTGTCAACGAAGGTCCGTAATCAACTGTAGGAACAGGTCCTGATGGCATTATGTAATGTCCAGAACAATGGACAGTAGGAGATCCTCCATTGTCTAGCATTCCTCCCTTTACAGAGCACAGACTGAGATGCGGCAAGTTTTGCTGGGGTGTAAGTGGCAACATATAGGTCGATGTCAATGAGTCAATCAAATTATTTTCCAAGTTGGTTGGAACAGGCGTTGTTGAATGTTGTATCACTGTAGTAATTAAGATAAATTACTAAAATAAGGGAGATAATTGTCTATTTAAATATATAAAGGCTTCACTTAAATATATGTATATCTTCTTTACTATTAAACATACAAAAAATTCTCAAATTAAAGTTGTTCCGAAAAGATCCTTATAATCGGTATATTTATCATTCATCATATTAAATATAAATATTTAATATACTCACTATCTCGGTCATTTGCTTTGGCGGAATGATAACTTGTTAAATCACCGTTTTGCTTATTGAAAATCTTGTTATTTTTCTCACTTTTTGATTCTGTCTGATTTGAATTTGCTCTGACACTTAATTTACGATTTTTTGATCTATACCTGTGCAAAAAAGAAAATAATGATCAAATTGACAAAAATCTTATTTAATTGTGTATATAATCTGCAAAATGTAGTAATAAAATAGTTGAATATAATTTGATGACAAAATTAATTATTTGAGATTATTGATTAATTATTTGGGATTATTGATTAATTATTGAGATTATACCAACCAAACTATAATTGATAATAAAAATTAATATTTTTTTATGTCAATTTTTTGTCAACATTCTATATCTCTAATAATTTCTCCTATAAATAGATAACTATATAAAATAAAATAAATAACCGTATCAAATAAACTTACTTATCAAGTTCGGTGTCGCTATGAGCAAAGGTACAATTATTGGATCGTGGGCAAGTGCCGCGCAGGGCTAGATCTCTGCACATGCTGACTTTATATTTGCCAATCGCTGAACCCGAACACGAACTCCCGCCGGACCCGCCACCTCCACTATCCTGCGCTGCTGATTTCCGATTATTACCGCACGTACTACCGCTTCCATGTTGTCGAACAAAATCCACCAATGTAGCTACTACTATTCTCACGGCTTCTAGAGCCGCCCGACATTCAGCTAAACTCGGTGGTTCTATCTCTAAAAATAATAAAAATTATAAAAAAAATTATTAATAACAATACATTCACACAAGATTCTATATAAGAATTTGAAGAAATTTAATAATTATAAAAGTTTTAATTAAAAAATTTATATAATTTACATATATAATTTTATATATACATACAGCGCATTTACATACCTGGATTGGGATCGATGGCAGCCAACAGTTCCAACTGAGGTCTGAGACCGCTCAGTTGTCCAGGATCGGGAGTACGTTGCAATGCTATTACAAGTTCCTGGACACTCTGGGCGAATGACTGTGGTGTTTGTAATTTATCAATGATACTTTGCATATGAGACTTATGAGCAGTATCACCATAGAGCAGCGCTGACCATTGATCAGGCGCAATACGCAAGCCCGCCTCTGTGGCTATCTGCACAATCTGTGCATCATGCTCCCGTCTTAGAGCTTCATAAGTACGAAACTCTTCCTTTAATTGCATCAGTGATGAGTCACCTTCGCGTTTTGATACCTAATATATAACATAATAGCAAACAATATGTAATAATTAATATAGTAAAAAATTTTCTATACAATGTCTGATTGAAAGCATTTACTTTCATGAAGCTATATTTACGCTATATTTACTTTAAAACAGCTCGCCCGATATAGAAGCTGCACTACGTGTCCAATACTGGTCTTACTAGCTTGAGGAAAATGTGGTTCCAGACGCTGTACTACAAACATCACTAACACCTTACGTGATAGAGCAGAGCCATCTTCTAAAGCCAATAGTACAAGCTTGAGAACTTCCTCTTGCATCGCTAGAAACAGTAATGAAAAAAATACAAAGCAAGTATAGAAATAAATTATAGAAATAGATTCTAATAAAAATATAATAAATAAAATATATATTTCGTAATGTCTTAATCTATTTGAGACTTCATCTTGATTCTACTATATAAAATAATTATAAAAAGTGTATGTATGAATTTATATAAAAGGAAAATTAAATTTAAAAAGATATATAATTCACAGTTGCATTATTGTAACTATAAAAAAAATAATGCCACATTATAAAATCTTTCTTTCCCTTTTTCTACTGTTTCCATTGTAAGATGACTTATTCAAATTGCATAATTTATCTTTTGCACAAATAAAATACCTGGTCCAAGGAATTGACAACCACGAGCGCGCACGGCTGCCCAAAGATTGGCGCTGAGTTGCTGAGGATTCTGATGCTGCAGTATAAGTTCTGTAACGGTGCGTTCACCAAGACTACGGGCGGCTCGCAGTGCACGTGCCCTACCTTCTGGTTCTACTAATTGACAACCTAGCAACGTCACGAGTTTGCGTTGCATGGGCCGTGACACTAATCCTCCGCTTCCACTTCCAATACCTATATCAAATAAATCAAATATATCAAGTATATCAAATATATTTCATATATCATAAAAGTAAACAATTCACACATATGCATATATATTTAAAATACCACATAATTCATAGGTATAATAAAATATAATATTAACAAAAGCTATTGTAATAAAATTTATATTATATATATATATAAAACATATATATAATACAATTATATCATTAATTTTCATGTGCATATTCCTTACATGATTAACTAATCCAATTTTTGTTATCTTTCAATAGTTATTTATATTTAATATTTAATGGAAATATTTTAATTTTAATTTAGAAATTTATATACTGCATACCTGCAGTATTAGTAATTTGACATGGTTTGAGATAAAGAGCTAGCTCCTCAATGCAACTTTTGGCCCTCAAGTAATTAGCATGTTGGTCAACTGGTAGAAGTTTCTGGTAATTCTGTTGTTGATTTGATACAGATGTTGATAAAGTAACAGTAGAAATTGGATTGCCCAGTAATTGTAACAATGCCTCATTTATAGGTAATTTCTCGATATCAGTATTGATTATGCTCTATAAAAAAAAATTTCAATTGAAAAATAAATAAACAGATGTAAAATTATAAGTAGTATGTGTATGTAGAATATACACATATACTACTTATAATGTACATAGTATATGTATTTTTTATGTACGTATATTATTATATCACATTTAGATACCTATTGTTACCTGATCAAAAGGACACTGCTTGCGATGTAAATTGGCCAAGCAAGCGCGACATATGGTGTGGCCACAGCCGAGTGATATGGGACCTCGTACAGCCACATCAAAGTCATGACAGCAGATTGGACATGACAGGAATTCAGTCCACTGAGGTGCCTGTATTGGCATTCTGTAGGATAATAGAAAAAGTACAAAATTATATAAAAATCAAAATAAAAAAAGAGATTGTAATTTACATTTATTTTAAATTGATCAAGTATCCAAAAAATTTAAAAAATGTAGCATTCATGTCTTTGCAATTTTCTTTACTATATATATATATATATATAAAATCAGCCTAAAATATATTTTAAGCAAGCTCTTGTTTCATTAATTACATTTTGTTTACATTTTGAATAAAACAAAAATCATAAAGAATCTGTTCATTCAGATATAAAATTTTAACTCTAGAACTAGAACTCTAACTTTAGAAATTAATTAATAATAAAAAGATTTTAATGTTCGTAATGTTAATATTACAAAATTTATTAAACAAGAAAAATTTGTAAATAAAATAAAGAAAATATGAAATTGTAGATAAAATATAGATGAAGTAAAAAATATAAAATATGTAATGTACAAAAAATGTAGAAAATTCTAAAATTGTAAAAATTAGATATAAAGTGCAGAGAGAATGGAAAATATGAATATAAGAATAGAGAATGCAGTTAAAAAACAGCGTGCAGATCTTGCTTTGCACAATCATATTTTAGACCCAGGTCTATAGGTAAAGAAATCACAACACAAAACATGATACAATAAAGTTGATCAATCATTATTACGATATTGTGAGAAATAGTAATTACAGAAATTCCAGGAGAGAGAAATTGGGCAAAATAATTGCGATCTCATCGCAGGAGTGAACCTGTCTATATTGTGACGTGCTTGATATCAACAAAATTTTAAGATTCAGGAAACTCGACAGATCGATTGAAAAAAAATATGAAATCACCGCCAGAATCATCACTCACCTCGTTATAACCCTCGTAAAACATCACATCGATTACACTTTTTGCGCATCACGCCTCTCGCGCAGTTTTGCGCGATTCGCACGACAATCTCTATTATACCAGATGACTATATAGATTACGCGACCCGCAACGACGATGACGACGACGTCGACGTCACGCAGTTCCAGTTCTCTCGTTACTTGTGGTTAACTGGTTACTTGTAATCACTTGTAACTGCGAGAGATGATCTTCATTGGACTGGATATCCAACAGATGTCGCTGTACCACACCTTCAATTTATCACTCGCTCACTGAAATATAAGAGCGAATTCGTTTATGCAGTCACTGCTGCAGAAGGTGTCATTTTATCTTTGTTTACGTCCAATGAACAATGAAGATAAAATGATACCCTCTGTCAAAGCGTCTGCATGAGGATCCAGCCTAAGAAAATCAACCAATCAGAGTACCTCATTTCTTGGAAAGGAAGGAAATAAAAGACTCTGATTGGTTGTTTTTTTATGTTTTATGTTTTATGAGTTATGCGAGAGTCTGTGCTTTGACCCTTAGCACACATTCAATTTTTTCCAAGAGTCGATCTATCGATTTCGAATTTGTCGATTCTCCGTCATTGACGGAGAAATGGATTGTTTGCAATTGTTTGACGACGCGTGAGGGACGCGTTTCTTTCATTGCACGTCGTCCCTGCAAGGGAATAGACATCAGAAAACGACAAGGAAGCTGAGCGAAAACCATGGAAGAAAGAAATCGCAAACGTCGTCCTTTCCATCTCGCCAGCGTATTTCCAGGTATCCATCTCGACGTTGATGTCATTGACTTGCCAACGGACACCCCTTGCATCTCCAGATTGGACATCTTCTTCTTGACCTGTTCAATAATCATGCACATCGTGGACATGGGATTCGATTATAACATTGCCATCCAGTACTATCTGGGTGGTAAAATAACATACTTTGCTTGGACAATGTGCTTCATCCTTGTTCCCTCCCTGATCAATGTTGCCATTAGCAGGAGGATGCAATGTCAAGATAAAGAAGTGAAGTACCATTGCGCACGTTTAACATTCTTGCACCGCTGGAATTAGCGACTATGACGTTTCTGCAACCTGTCAAATTTTAAGTAACATATATTCCTCAGTATAGATGAGTTCCTGTACATCGGATATACCGAGTGATTATAAAATGACACGATTGTTACTTAAGAGTGGATTGTATTGCACGATTGCTGTTTTCTTACAATTGGCACCAGTTATACATTATTGGGAAACTTTGAAGTATGCGTTAAGAGCACGTAAATGCAAAAAATCTGGGGACCGTGCCAGTGAAAGGAGATATTACCTAAGGATGCTCAAGGAAGATCAAGATGTAGCTTTGCTAAGAGTATTTGAATGTTTCTTGGAAGCTGCACCACAACAAGTTTTGCAGCTAACTCTGATGTTAAAGCATTATCACAATGAAATTAATCTTGAATGTATTTATATTATTTGGAATATATTACATTTGTAATCTTATATTTTGCAAAGCTACTAGAGATTTAGTATCGTGGCACAAATGAAGAAAAAATTACTAAAGATCTAATTTTTATTTCCAATTTGTTGTCAACAGCTTTTTCTGTAATTCAACAAGCTTGGCATAGAATGAAAAATTTATATTAAACATTCTGTATAAACATAATAAGTAAACAGTTTTATTAAATAATTCTTTTAATGTGCTTGCTATATTATTTTTCAGTTATACATCAAGTAGCTAGTATTGTCAGCTCACTTGCAAGCATGGGTTGGGCAATGGCCAGTTATCATCGTAGCATTCGATTAGCTCAACAAAATAAATTGAACATTGGTGTGGTAGGAACTGTGTTACAATTTCTGTGGCACTTTAGCATCACAGGTATATATTTAATTATTAACAGATGAAATAATGAAACAGATATGTATTTTGAAACAAAATTCGTTAATTGTCACCATGATTACAGTGGCAAGAATCTTATCTCTTGGAATTATTGCAAGCATCTGGCCTCTATATACTGTAATCGGTTGCCTGATACATTGGGTAATCATGACAATATGGATTTTAATCAATTCCCATGGAATATTAGAATTTTGTCAGGCTTATAATCGCCCACCACATATGCTGCCAATGTTAAAAGAACGCATCTATTCTATATCATTTGCCATGGTTATTGGCATAGTCTACATCTTCATATATCTAAATACCGTAGATAGCAACACATTTTGGAAACATCTATGTTTCTATGTGCTCTGCTTTGTGGAAAATATTACTTCAAATCTATTGTGGCGATATACCTGTCCTCCTGAAGTTAGAGAGGCTTGGTATTTTAATGTATTTTTTATTATTTGTATCATCTTCTTTTTCCTAGGAATTACAGCAATGATAGTGTATTATACTACATTTCACCCCTCAAAAAAGCAACGTGCTTCAAACTCACAAATCATGTGATTGAGGATATTCATTTCTTACTTAAAGGAGATTAAATTAAAATTAATCTTACACTTTATAAAATATCTTCTAATACATTATAACTCAAAAGAGATTAAAAAGAATCTCATTATTAAAATTTTTTTACCATGTACATATAGTTCAAGTTTTCTTAAAGAGATTTTTTACATATAACGTATTAATTTTCTTTTTGCACACAATGTATAGATTTATAAAAATTTTGTAAAATGAATAATGAATATTATACATATATTCATATATTTACAAAGTTTTTCTGCAGATTTCTATTGATTATTCTTAAGTAAGACGTTTTGATTACATGTACAATATAAAATATTTCATAGACTGCGCAGAATTGTAAGTCCATGATTGTGTTCCGATCAGTAGAAGCCAACTAGATATTATTTTTTATATCGAGACTAAGAATCTTTTTTACTTTTTTAATTTAATTTGTAAGAAACATCTCAGGGATATATATAATTATATACATATATATGTATGTATAATTATCTATTTTAAATTAACACATAGTGTATGTATATATAAAATGCTATATGTGCTGTACATGCAAATTTTGAATGTAAGAATTAGATATAAGTTATGTGATATTAAAGACTGTACATTTTTACAAAATAATAAATTTTCTAAATATTTAAATTAAAAAATTTTTCTAATTGTTTCAATATATTCATAAATTTTTTTTATATGAGAATTATAAGGATTATAAATATTTTATTATTTAACTTTGAAACAAAAAAAATAGTTCTTTCCCTTATATGTTCGTATTTATCATATATATCGAAATTTATATCTTTCATTTCACAATAAACCATCCATTGTTATTATCCTTGTATCTATACCTATTTTTAAGTTTTGTACATATTTTTTAATAATATATTGAAATAAAGTACATATATATGTACATAACTTTTTAATACGTTACTTGCCAATGTTTATTACAAATACATAAAATAATTGAAAAATATACTTTTATTTATTAGTTATTGATCCAAACTGGATTAAATTTTTAATTATATATATATATATATATATATATATATATATATATAAAATTTCTTTCTCATTTTATTCATCTTTTAATCTTGATGTAAAATGCGTCATATTTTTCTTTTATCTTCTCTTAAGTGATTACATACACACATACATGTGTATAAATAATAAAATATATATACATATATATAGTTGTGTTGAATAATACAAAGATATAAGAATAATTTGTGTTTATTCAGAATCTATTACCAAACTGGTTTGTAAAAGTACCATAAAATATTAATTGCCAAAGAAAACACTTTGAAAGCTCTTAAAGATCTTAACTTGCTAAATTATCTTGGAAATTAAAAGTTGCACTATATAATAATGAAGCTTTATTCTTTCATTTCTTAATTGATTAAGTATTAAAATCAAACGAAGCATGTAGAATAAATTAATAAAAGATATGAACTTCAATTTTGCAATATACTTTCACATTCTTCAGACATCAATCAACTGGATTTTGCACTACTATTAATATAAATTCCTTATCTGGTGCGACCATAATTTCATGCTTTTTGCTACGAATGCGCAGAAAAGTTAAATCATTGGTCGGATCCAAATCGCGCACAACGGAGCGGGCTTTGTCAGATAATTGACTTATTAAACCTGCATATTGAACCGTGGTTGTGTTATCTAATGTTGATTTTATCGGAATGCCTAAAATCAAAACATAAAACTCAATGAAAATTTTCCAACAATCACCAACAAATATCGCAAGCTTGCATGTAAAATACCTTCTGCATTTACCACTATTGTTCCAACTACTCCCTTATGAGACTGAATTCGTTTCATAGTTTCTTCAACTTCCTGCGCCTGAAAAATATACATATACATATTCCAAAAACAATTATCCAACTATGCAAAACATTATAGAGTTATCGTACATACCATTGTTTAGAACGAGACACTTGTGAAAAACGGTGCGATCAATTTGCAATGTAAAACTATTCGGCGATAAGACGTGTCAATCGTGCTGCAGATTGTTAATTATGCACTCCTTCTGTTCCCTTTGCCCTTTTAAGAAAAAAACGCCACTTTTTTATATGCAATTACCCATTAAGGCATATGTTTCATAAATATATTAAATGTGTAATGTCTCCTTGTACCTGCACATAAAAAATAGAGTTCGGCGATCACTTGACAAGCAATACAGATCAGAATCAAACAGAATACAGACCGTCTATCCTCCCTCTGCTATGTTTTTTGCTCCAAGAGTGAGGTCACCACCTGCTGCGTGACAACCAGTAACAACCACAAACTTTTTACTACTAGAGCTGCGTTTCACTTGGCGCTCATAATGCTCGCAGACATCAATTTATCTCTGTTTAATATTTAATAAATAACAAGGTTGAAATTGTCTCAAGAGCTGTGAACGTCAAGTAAAACGGCTTTAGGCTGCATTTCACTTGACGCTCGCAATGTTCTTGGAATTTTTTCATCCTTGTTGTTTATCAAATGTTAAACAAAGACAAGTTAATGCCTACGAGCGCCAAGTGGAACGGACTTATAGATATATAACGTTCATTCGGTAAGGCAGATTTCCAACCTCAAAGTACATCATTGGTGACATACTATTTCATCATTTTACCGAATTAACAATGTTTTTAATATCAAAGCATAAGCTAAACTTAAAATGATGTCTATAAAGATTCGCGTTCATCATAAATCTACGATTCCAAATTATAACTGGAAAAGTTAATGGAGATGTCGATTGTATTCAGGAACAATTAATAATGTATATACATATTTAATACGAATTATGTAATTTAAATAATTTTACATTCGTAACCACACAATTGGAAACTTGAAACGAGAAATAAATTGCATATAATCAGTATTCTTTTAATGTTTCTCCAGTAGATTAATAAAATTTGTGATAACATTCAAATGCACTTTTCTAACGCATTAGGGTTTATATGCATTTATCAGTGCAGCTGAACGACGAAGTCTGTACCGATGTATTTCGGTAGATTGAGATTATATTGTGACTCCAACTTCTCGGGCACAAATCGTCCACCCAAATAGTGAAATTTTCCATCGAACTTTGATGCACACATCTTTGGTGCCGTTAGAGATATTAGCATTTGTGGTTTTATACCACCATCCTCAGGTGGACCTCTCTCAACGTCCCAGCCTGATGGTATATCCACACTGCAAATAGGAATGCTTGTGCTTTTCAACATGTTGATGATATGAACAAATGGCTCTCTGACTGGTGGTCTGAAACTGAATCCCAAAAGAGCATCCACTATAATCATGTATTTATGCAAAATTGTGAAGTCAGCTGCTTCTTCTATACACTGATTCTCCAGTACAGGAATATTATTCTCGACGCATTGATGCAATAGTCTTTCGTATAGTGCATTACTCGTTCTCTTCGGATAGTAGATTTCTGGTGAATATCCGAAATGCTTCAGATGCCTCGCGCAGACTAGGCCATCGCCACCATTGTTGCCAGGCCCGCAACACACCAGCACTCTGTTTGAGGAGTCTTCCGATAAAGGGTAAGATTTCGCAATTGCAACGGCGCAGCTCTGCCCGGCCAGTTCCATCAACTGATCGACGCTAAATCTATATTTTTCAAACAGTTCTTTGTCGATGTTAATAGCGTCCAACTGATTTAAATACTTCACCATCCTGTTGTATCTTCTTGCAAGCGAGACAACCGATTTGTCGATTACAGACCACTTGATCCGTTTGACACTCTGCGATCTCAGAGTACACGATATGAGTTGTAGCATCTACAAATGACTTGAATTTAACTTGCTGCGTTAAAATCGCTCGAGTTCAGAGTTTCAGTGACTACATATGACGTATTGCTTTTCTGCTGAAAGTTCATATCATCGTGTTATCAACAATATCAACAACTCTCGACTCCGCGCATCCTGGCGGAATTTTTTGAAACTTGGATTAGCGAGACGAAAAATGAGCGGTTATCGTTCGAAGCACGATGTAAGAGCTTACACTGGGGTTTGAAGAATGTAACGTTTGTGTTGTATGCACGTGCAAAAAATTTTTAAATCCTACAAAGAATGTCGATAAATGACAACCGACTCTATACGGTGAATGACATATTTAACAGAATGTCTAAGGAGTTCGTTACCGTTGACGGCAACGTGAGGAAGATTCAGAAGGAGACTTTAACTCCTTACAAAGTGGCAACTGTCATTCTAATTAAGGAATATTGTAATGACACCACAAAAGGTACACTCCATGCTTTTATTATACGAATTTTGTTAAATGATATTACATTAATTTTTTTGTATTCCTTTATATAAAGGTAATCTTTGATGTTTTGTAGAGATCATGGAGAGACGTAACTTTTGTTTAGCATCGTTAAAGTTAATTCAGGTGATTATTTTATACCTTAAGAAAAGAGAAGTACTTTATTGAGTGCATATATGATTATTTTAGTCGGCAGATATGGAATTGGATGCCTTGCTGAATATGTTATATGAGCCAGAATATGCTTTACATCGATTTGCGGATCGATTGGAAATAAATCTGGATGCCATACATGAGAAAGGAATTGATGAACTATTAGATTTATTTGATAATCTTCGCAGATTAATGGAATCCAAGGATCATGCATTAGCTTTACCGGCATTAAATAGAAATTCTGTTCTTGGGCTGTATGTTCGTAGAATGCTTATTTTTTTTGAGAAATTAACCTTCAATCAAGTGGTAGCTCTCTACAACGATCTAGAGAAATATGTTGTGAAAAAAATCGATAGCTTAGATAACTCTGACGTTTCTACAAATTCTAAGCAAGAAGATTTTGGTCCGGATAAGTAAGTTTTATGTGTATGAGATAAATAATGTTATATGGATAAAATAATGTTATATGGAATATTTTGTTAATTAATATCGATGCTTTTTACAGTAAAGCAAAAACGATGTGGGGTGGAAGACAGGCGGAATTGCTCGTAGCACAGCAGGCGCATGCTTTACAAACAGACGAGCATAAAGCACTACCACCGATAGAATTGCAGGCTCTTGTACAAGATCTTTTAAAGTCTAATCCTTATAATGCAGATGCAGTAAGTAGGGTGGAATGTCTATGGAATATAAATCAACATAAATGTGAAATGTTTTTCTCTGAATACGAATTAGTGTAATAATTGAATTGCCTTTGCTCTAGCATTACCTGAGTTATTTGAATTGCATCCGCGTGAACGACTTTTGTGGGGCGGTAGACAGTCTTTATCACTGTTTTGATAGACTGGCACCTCTGGAGAACCGATCCACACCTGAGGATCGATCTCGTACTTTTCGATACGCAGCACTCAACTTGGCTGTTTTACATGCCCAGTTTAATCACAAGTAATCTATCTATCTCAAGCCTAATTTTCTTTGTCTCTCAATCTACTTGACAAATAAAATTTAGTTTTTAATTTGTGTATGTGTATGTATCAAGATATACATTTATTTCAATCAAGTAATTCTCGCGATTTTCTTGAAAGGGAAGTAGCACAGTATGCTTTGAAAGAAGCTATTAAATTAGCTCAGGAAGCTGGAGACAATGTGTGCTTGCAGCTTGCACATTCTTGGATGTCCTACTTGATCAGCAAAGAAAACAAGTAAGCCAATACAATGAAATAAAAATGAGTGAGATTTTTCATTATACATATTTGTTATTAAATGATAACTAGAAATCTTGATGTAGAAAGATATATGTCAAGATATTAATATTATAAATATTTTTTTATTTAATTTTTTAAATAAATTTTATGCGTTTATTTTTTTTAGGGGTCCTCTGATAGAACGCTCGGTTGGCAAAGCAAGTCTACTTGGAATTACACATACGACAGGCTTAAGTCTCATTTCGCACGCGCATAGTTACGCCTTAGAAGCCAAGAATCCTCCTCAAGTATTTGATGTGCGTAGTAAAGAATAATTAATCAACCTGATATATACAAATTTATATTCAAAATTATGATTTATATTGCAGATATTGATGAAATCGGACATGCTAAACTGTCAACATTCAATGTCTGATTTAATGTCTGTCACTTTTGCGGAGAAATCGGCATTATGGGCATATTACGGCAAAACGGAGATGGCCTCCCTTTGCGCTCAGCTACTACTTCTCCACAATACGGGTGATAAGAAGCAGCACATGTTCAATGGACCATCCACATGCCAGGCGATTGTCACTGTTGCCAATATGTTAATCGAATTCGGCGAATATGCCCTCGCCGATGTTATACTGGCACATGCCAAGGAAAGATTTCCTAACAGTCCTTGCAACAAGGTGTGTTATTTTACCGATGAAATGTCATGAAAATTGCATAAATTCATTTTTTTTCTCACGAAAAAACTGAATTTCTGTCTTGAAGTATTTGAAAAGGAAAGATTTCTTTTTTTCATGATTCAATTTATTTCATCGTAGATTTGGATGTTGAGCGAACAATTGCACATGTTTACGCAACTGTTGCGACAAGAGAAATGGAGCGAGGCAGAAGCAATAGCCAGAAATATCTCCAGTTTACATCAGCTAGAATCCAAATTCAAGTACAAAGAATTTATTTTACGCGTTCTTGTGTACGCCAATAAATAAATAAAACTCTTGTATGTTTCTTAAGAACGCATTCCAATGAAATTTTCAGATTGGTGGAAGTTTGTCTGGCAAAAGGCGATTTTCCGAAAGGATTAGAGTACATTAGTGCTATCGAGGAGTATCCGGACGTAACTCCGCCGTACATAATACGCGCCGCGCTTCTTTCTAGTCAAATAACGTGTGTTTCGTCCTCGCCAGACAATGGGACAGCAGTCGCTACTAATTGCATAATGCGTCTTTGTTCAGCCTTGGAATTAGCTGCACAAAATCATTTATCGTACTACAAGGCGCTTGTCAAAATGCATCTTGCCAATATACAAGTGAGTTCTCTTTATTATAGAGATTGTAATTCAATTGACTAAAATACATTTCAATTATTCCAGTTGTTAATGGGTCTGCCTATGTTGGCCTTGAACTTGGTGGAGGACGCTATCCACACAGTTTTAGGTCATGGTGGCTGTTACGATCAAGGCAAGGCATTCATGTTATATGGCAAGTGCCTAATAGCTTCGGCACCAGAAAATCCTTTTGAGATCCGAAAAGAGGTGATTCTAAGTGGAATAAAAATTCTGTCAAAGGCACAGACGCTTTTCACAAAGGTTAATGCCATTGCCAAGGTCAAGAGCATCTTGCACCTCCAAGCTGTTTTTTACAACGAAATTGATC
The DNA here is from genome assembly GCA_037157785.1 of Cephalotes varians. Taxonomy (NCBI): domain Eukaryota; kingdom Metazoa; phylum Arthropoda; class Insecta; order Hymenoptera; family Formicidae; genus Cephalotes; species Cephalotes varians. Next base: position 3,108,913 of record JANQDE010000012.1, on the reverse strand, counting down.
TTCTGCCTGAACGAAATCAGTGCGCTTTCGAGTTTCGTCAAATGGACGAACAATATCTAACGACTCCTACCGATCCATTTTTGTATTAAAATTTGTGAAAGGATATCTTTATATAAAGCTCTGGAAAAGAAAAAAAGGAATTTTTTTACATAAATATGTAACTTAACTCGCTTGTTGATTCTAATCAAAATATGTTCGTATAAATCTTTTAATACAAAAGAGCAAGATTTGACTAAATTATTTATTTACTTATTAAATTAATCATTGATCAAGTTAATTAGTTTAATTAATCAGAGTTTGAAGTCGAATTCGCGAAACATACGCGGAGAACGAAGAGATAGGTTATATTGCTATACACGCGATTGTATTACGCGCAAACACGCGTGAGTCGTATAGCAGTATAGGCCTGTTCTTCGTAGATGCAACCACAAAAAAATGCGCTTTCTACTATTACAATATGAACGGATATGAACGAGAACCGGCTATAGAAACGCGCCGATGTGACGTATGCGACATAATGGCACGAGGCGGAACAGCTGATCCTCGAGGCTGCAACAGGACGTTCCGTTATCAAAACGGGTGCGGATCCCTCCATTCCTTCCTCATGATTGTCGGCGATCGTTGCCGACAATAGTTCGACGAGCGCGCAAAACGACAAGGTGAAGTCCCCAAGTGCCGCATCTCCGTGACCGCTGCCCGCACCGCTAAATCTTCCCTGCGCTCAGCCGCGCGAATTAACCCCCTCCCGGCTACTTCCCGTCGCTACATCCTTGGACGGAGCTCAGTTACCTATCGTCCGGGATTATGGCCAGTCCGGTGGTCGGCACCGGGTACAACTTCAAAGTGGTTTTGCTCGGCGAGGGATGTGTCGGCAAGACCTCGGTCGCTCTTCGATACGTCGAGGACAAGTTCAATGATAAGCATATCACCACGCTACAGGTGAATCCCCTTTCTGTATATCCTAGTAAATTGACGTTACACTTCGTATCTTTTCACCGTTTTTAATACGGCTTGGATAGTTATCTTTATCGCGTAAAATTTTTCTTTTTGGGACTTTTTTTTAATTCGATTCAAATTTGTATTTTCGAAAAGAAAAAGCTTGAAATTATTTCGCGGTATTTTTCCGGGCAACGCACAATTCTTTTGGATTTGAGTTCTGCAATTGCAAAAAAAGTCTCATAGTGTGTGTGCGTGTATATATGTACTAAATAAAGTGTAATTTTGCGACGTATATACTGCGATTAGAGAGGCTTCCTTAACCTTTTCGACGCCAAACATTTGGAAGCGCATCTTGACGATATGTTTCACGTTTCAGGCGTCGTTCCTGAATAAGAAATTGAATATCAATGGGAAAAGAGTAAACTTGGCCATATGGGACACCGCTGGGCAAGAGAAGTTTCATGCATTAGGACCAATTTATTATAGAATGTCCAATGGTGCCATTCTTGTTTACGACATTACGGACGAGGATACCTTCCAAAAAGTACGTATCAAATAAAATGAATTCCATATCCAGACTATCTCTATTTTTATAATGTTAAAGAATTTTTTGTGAATTTTATCAGGTGAAGAACTGGGTGAAGGAACTTAAGAAGATGCTAGGTAGTGAAATTTGTTTAGTGATAGCAGGTAATAAAGTGGACCTAGAGAAGGACAGGAATGTTGCCATAGAAGAAGCGGAAGAGTAAGTTTAAATCGAATCTTCTTTCACAGGAATTACATAGACTATAAATGAATCTTCCATCAGGTATGCCAAACAAGTGGGCGCTATGCATTTCCATACATCGGCCAAGTTAAATCAAAACATCGAAGAGATGTTTTTGGACTTGACACAGCGTATGATGCAACGCGCAGATGAGGCCGAGCAAAAGTCCACACTCACAAGGACTAATAGTACGCGTCGCAATGTTGTGATGGTTGAGGATGAGGCAGAACAAACTCAACCGAGTAGAAGTTCCTGCTGTGGCAGTGGCAGTGGCGGCGGCGGTGGTAATGGTGGTGGTAACGGCAGCTTTTCATAGATCTTTAAAATCAATTTATGTTCGATTCTAAATACACAAGGTCTAATTTCGAATTCACGAACCATGTATGAGATGATGCAATTTAGATGTGACAAGTTAGTATCTGCAAATAATAGTTTGTCACATTACAAATGCCTCATCCTACACGTGGACGAATGCGTTATGTATGAATGTGCATGTGTATGCCTATATATATGTATATTTTTAGCTGCGGCAATTCTTGGATAGCAAAGACACTTGTATACATGTATATTGGTAATGGAAGAGAGAGCTATCGATTTTGTACCCGATACTCACATAAATTTTCCGAGGCAGATTCTATATATACCACTTTGTTGAAGATGGATGAATTGTTGATATTTTCGATAATGATTTTAGATATTGTATAGCTGCGGCCTTTCATTATCGCTTGCAAACATTGTGGGATAAGTTTCCTTTTTCCTGACAGATTTGCCTTTCGAATATTTTAGTCGTCTCAATGAGAGACCTGTCTTATCTTAGTTTTTTGAAGTTTAACTTCTCATTCAAAGTAATTACGAAGCATCATATAATGTCACCTCTTCTTTCCAATGAATTTTTATATTCATCGTGCGCCTGGACCATCATCATTCTAGGTAGTTCTTTTTTCGTAAATATAGTCGCGCGAATGGAGTGTTTTTCAATTACTTGAATCACGTGCTCATAATGAAGAAGAAACAGCAGTCTGAAATAGCAATCTTATCATCTAGCTGTTTCAAGTGCCTCAATCTCGGTGCAGTCGTAAAAATCTTGTAAAAAGCAAAAAGTTAAAAGCCTCGTCCCGAATCATTATCTCGTTTCCCCATTGCCATCTTTAAATTTTCGATACATCTATATCTTTGCAATCCACAAATTGCTACAAGCTGATTAACTAAAAATTAACTAATTGTTAGACGACACGTCTTGTCGCGAGACGAGGGCATTTTCAAGAAAAAGCAGAAGACTTTCGGCTTTTATCCAAAATGATAGTTTAAGTTGCTGTACATATTAAGTGCCGATAATTTTATTGTACAATGTATTGATTTGGACCGTAGTTAAGTAACACGCAATATGTTTATTCATCTGAAATTATATAAATTAGCGATACAAGAGTTGTTGTTTAAATTATTGTTACTGTAAGTTATTTTATGAACATAAAATGGTAACTTGTAATATCGTTACAGAGAAACGCTTCATTTAACATTTATACCTCGATCCCATCGTGTTACGAAAATTAGATTTTGCTTATGAATTATAATACATATAAGTGAAACTGAAGACCTATAAATTAACACGTTTTATTACACGTTCTATTGATAATAACAAGGAATGTAATCGAGTCACATCAGTTCTATACAGGTCTGGGTTAGTCTTTTTTTTTATGATAGAGAGCGGGTTTAGGCTGCCAAGCCCATACTTTATCCCAGTTACCCATAATGGCAGGACTATTTAAGGGGATATACAAATCTGCGGTTTTCCGCAAAAAATTGCTAAGTTTCTTATCTTTACATTTAGACGACGGACAAACTCACTAAGTCGTTAGACTATACAATACTTGACATTTGATACATTCCAAATTTCTCCCTTTTTCATTTTCTCTCTCTCTCTCTCATTTCTTTTAGTTCTTATTATGACATCAAGTGAAACTAATAATCAGACGAATTTTTTTCGAGATCAAAATTAAAAAAGAATATCGTCACTAGAATTCATATGTGCATAGAATATACTAATATCACACTAATCACTTACTGTGCTAACGCAAACAATTTTTAAAAATATTACGTTAATCCTAAAAATAGCATAAATATTATTTTGCACGTAATTGTACTATAGAACAGAGAGAAAGAGAGAATGTCACGAAAGTTATAAGACGAACCTGTTTGAAGTAGAAAATATAATTTAATTTTTATTAAATTATATTTTCCCAATCAGAGTATTTTGTTACTTATATAAAATAAATGAATACTCGTTTATATTATCTAAAATTAACATAATATTTCTCTATATTATATATATAAATCTTCCTTGTTACATATACTTCATCTCTTTTCGAGTTTACTTAAATACAGTATCACATATACTACGTTCGTTAGACCATAATTATTATTGAATTATGAATTTTTCAGTATATACAAACTCTGCAAAGCCAATGCCAAATATTAAAGAGATTTGTTACAATTTTCCTACTATAGATTAAGAGTATACACCGAAGCATTTCATGAAAATTTCGTTTCTTTACAAGACTTTAATTAATATTTTTAGTGTAACACAATACTAGTAAGAATAATTTTGACAATTTCAACTTTAATGAAAATGAATAATAATAGATGATTTATTACTTATGTAAATATCTATTGAAACAAAAATTATAATCTGTTCAATAACAATTATTAATTATTTAATTAAAAATTTTTAACTGACACAAAAGAAAATAACAAAAAAAAAACTAAAATCTTAAAAATTATACATGAAATAATAATAATAATTCATGTAACTTGCTAAAAGAAATTAATTCGTTGTTTAAAAGTTTCATTAAATATTAAGTGATTAATCTAAACGAAAATCAAGAAATTGTAGTTTGTGTTTTCGCAACTGTGGAGACATCCCGCTCGATATCCTCGAATATATTATTTTCTTAAGCGTTATTAAATAGATAAACATTATTTCTAGATAATCTTACATTATACTCACTGTGTGACGTTCTCGTGTATCTTTGGTATTTGGTCGTAATTTTTTTCTAAATATATACGGACATGTCTCTTGGAGCTGGCGTTCCAACATCGCACAGCCAGCATTAATTCGTTTTACTCTTTCGTCCAAAAATTATTATACCTATTCGTATTAAAAAATCTTGTGCAAAATCGCGTGTAAACAAACAATTGAGTGTTTTCCTTCTATCCTTCTCTATCACGTAGAATATAAAAATATTTCGGTAAATGAAAATGCGGACATGGTAGTTGAATGTTACAATTAGGCCTTCGGTGTCGCTTTTAAATAATAAATATCTTATCTTGATAAGTGAATAAAAAGTCTATGAATTGATTGATGGGTCCTATTGCGGAGAGGGACATTCCACGTGCTGGCGGTGCTCTAACTAGATTCGGTCCAAATACAACCGCGAGATTACTAGAAGTCATCTTGTTCAGATCACATCGATCCATTACCTACCAATAACAAAAAAGATAGATGAACGTAAAAATTGATTGTAGAAAATCGCGAATCTGCAAATATTGGTTACGTACCCTCGATAAAAATTGTACAATGTATTTAAGAACTTGGTAGTTATCTTCAGGGAGTTTCTCCAATATTAATATTTTAACTTTACGTGGACGTTCGTCCTTTGATAATGCTACAGTAAAAATTTAAAAAAATGCTGTTTTATGTTGTTTTACGCTATTTGGAAATATTAGAAAAAGAATGAATATAATGCTCACTTTGGAATTGCGTGATTTCTTCATATAATTCGTAAGTCATAAGAGGTTCGTCTAATTCGCGGAGAAAGGTCTTAAGTAAAACCGCGGCGATATGCGGGTCCCCTTGGAAATCGATGGGTAATCCTTGATTACAGCGATTCTGAAGTTCTTTAATTACTGCCACATTAGCAGATCTTCTGAATATTCCTTCTGTTTCTAGAGCTAAAACAATTGTCAATTAGGATATAAGACGAAAATAGGTTCGTTTTTGTTGGAATATCGTACCGTCAGGTGTATCGAGAAATTCTACACATTGCCTTAGAATTGGTGGTATTGGATCACCATTATTATTTTCTTTTATGAATTGCAGACTAGCACCGAACTGAGTCGTGCCAACTGGCGTAACTACTGCGCTTTGTGGTGGACTCGCCGGCAAATTTTTCTTATTTTTCATCAACAGTTGTTCATTGTGTCTGAAAAAAATTATGAATTAAATCTGGATATAATTTTGACAAGAATTTATTTTTTATTCTTTCTAAAATACTAGTTTACATGATAGCATAACTCTATAAATTGCATACTCTATCACTTGAGGTGGAATAATTAGTTGATCCAGGTTAACATACTGCGCTAATTCCTCCAAATAATTAACATACATCATTTTCCGCCCAAACTTTACACTGTAAAAATATACATACAATTCATGGCATATATAATAATGTAATATATAATAATTCCAGAAAAAAATAATTCTTTTGTTTAAAAAAAGAAAAATATACATACCTGATAGCTGGTTTAAATATTTGCCACACAATCCTAATGAAATTAGTCGGATGTACTAGATAAAGAGCTTTGAGATTCTTTTTGTATTTTCTATCAAACGCTTTATACGCTTGCCATAACCAAGATAAAGGTGGCTTATTTTTCGACGTAAGGCCATAATGAAAATAGACGAGACTATAATCTTGCTCCACGAACATGTCTAAAGTATGCGTAAGATACCTACAATAGAAATTTTCTCTTATAAAAAAGTTTATTTTATTTTTTACTTTATAAAAAAGGAAAAATAAAAAAGTAATATACTAAGAAAATAGATAAAAACTTAGCACATACTTTATTAAAAACAATGTAGGATGACTCGCGTTCCTCAAATAATTTGCAGGCAATTGTAAATTATTGTTTACGATAGAATAATGACTTGCATGTCATCTTTATAGACAATATTATCAAAAGACAATATGCGCCAAATATATGAGTAGCGCAAAATAGATACTATGTATATCTATACAAGCCAGCATTGAGAGATTATCGAATCTCAATAACGGCTGAACCAATCATCGCAAATTTACCTGAGGAGTTTAGCGTGATTAAAGGTCTCCTTCCCAATGGGAGGCAATTTGCAAGCTGATACAACAATTATTTTACGACCGGCACTATCGTCGCCGACCACCTCTACAATGCCATGCCTAGATATGTCAAGATAATCCTCTTCGTCGGCGAGCTCTCCGTCTAAAGCAGCCAGATCGTCCGCTATTCATTAAAACAGACATTTCTTGTGATATAAGGCATGTTTCATAAGTGTGCTCTTGAAACAAATTCTATCAACTAAAAATTCTATTTAGCAAGAACAATTTAAATTCTCGGAGCAATCCTATTTTATAAAAAAAAAGTGTATACTCCACGGAACAAAGATTACTCACTTCAAATGCTAGGATTGTATTGATGTTATTGTTGCAAAATGGATTAAAAAGAAAGCAAAATAATTATCACATTCCCTTTTCTCTTTCATCCTTACGCCATGCAATGTAAAACAAGCTATACAATGTTCTACACATAATTCACCTGCTATGCCCCGAGAATGCCATGACATTTACTGGCTACTAACAGAAGGTAAAAGGTCACACACCAGATTCGATAACTGGAGCATCTACTAAAGCTTCCTCAAAGTTCTCTTCTATTGTGCCGTCACTCACTGGACTTTCCAAATAATCCATCCCTACACCCATGCTGCTGCTTACTAAATCCAATTTTCCTTCCAGAAGTCGTGCTGCTGTAACAGTAAAGTAAACTTTTAAACAACTGCATTATATGAATTAATCTTTACAACTATAAAAAAATCACTCTCTTTCTCTAGAAATAAGAAGAAAACAAATGTATAACTATTAAATCATAAAAAGGAGAAATCAAAATAGATACCTAAAGACATATAATTTACCATTGTTAGAAGTAGTTTGTAATTCTGTATCATCAAATTCCAGATTTGGTTCATAATCATGATAATCCGACAGGCTAGGATATGGATCTTCACAGTCGTTGCTTATTCCTGTTAAATGTCGATACAAATCAATTGACAATAAATATATTAAACAGATCAAAACAATAGTATCTACACACATTTGTGTGGAGATAAAATTTTTTTATCTCCGAAGATAAACCCAATCGACATTGCATTCCATATTCAACAGTGAGATTATTCTGTGCCAGTGCAGACAATTAAATTCACCGAGAGGTCGTTATTCCATAAAATCGTGAATAGACGACCTTTACTCGCGAATAATACCGTGATAATGAGATACTCTCTATTTACTTAACGCGATCGAGTGCTAGTCGACTGCTAGCGTCTCTACTCTCCATTTGATTTGTATCGGGGTCTGTCGATGACCCCGAGTCGATTCCGACGACGACTTCGCCTCGGCAGCGAATCGACGAACACCGAGGACGGAAAGAGCATGTATTGATGTTTGATGTATAAAACGATCTCTGACAGTTATCCATCGGCATCGCCAGCTCACCTGTCAACGTCCGTGACGGACTCAGCGTCGGCTGATAGTCCGCCTCCATCCTTCCCTTCCGGCGTCGGGCGGGACGATGCGCAGACACCGTGGCCACGATCGACGATATCTCGGCGCTCTTACAGACGGCTGTCCACGACGGCTTCCTCGCGCGCCGACATCATCCGCTTCCTCGCGACGTGTGTGACAGGTGTGACTAGTACGACGCGCGTTACGGATCACGTCACGCTTTCATTTGTCGCCGTGCCGTTGATGGTTACTGCGTTGCGCCGCGACGCTACGTATCGATACTCCGTTTTGAACCTAATGTATCGATACTGCGAGCGAGAGGCGAATTTACGGATCCGTAGTTCGTGCTTTGCAGTTATTCCGCGAGAGATCCTTCCAGATCTCTCACGATCTCTTACGAGTCCTCTTTAGGTTAAGATCTTTTATTTGTAATTTTATTACTTTCTTATTATTTTGTATTTAAATTTATTAATAATCTTTGTGTGTAAATATGTAACAAATACCGCATTATTATCTGCCGCTATTAAAACGCGACTGTCATTAACTCCATTTTTTTCGTTAGATTATCTATTCCTGAATAAGAAGCGCTATCAAGTACTATCGTGTATTCATATCTCAATGTGATATAATTGATTCGTAGAATATTTATTTGCAAATATGTTGCCCTTACACATACTATCGAAGTAAGTACATTTGCAATAGATATTAAAAATGTAACGTATTAATACATCTATTTAGTAAATCTTATATCTTAATGTATAGAATTTTTAATGTGTAGAATTATGATAAACGTATAATAATAAAATATTGTACAATATAATTAAACAAAATCGTATCCTTAAGGATAATGTGGTGAATAATGTACTTTTTATTTTACATTGTTATTTGTGTCTTTTAAAATTTTATATTAGACAATATTTATTTTTTATATACATATATACATATATGTAGTTATATTATTAAGTAATTCATTGTATTAATATTTTTAATTACATTTTTCTATTAGAATTATATTGTTACTCTATATGAAATACTATCAATTTATAATTTCATTGTTATATTTAGAAATATATTTTGCAGATATAATATAAGACACTCAAATAGAGTATTATTTCAATGGATAAATACTTCTGTGAAATTATATTCTTCGTCTTCATCATCTTCATCGTCATCAGATTCATCTGATTCCGATTCTGATATTGAAAAAGCAAAACCAAATACGACACATATTAAAAGTGCAAATCCCGTAAATGCAACACCAGACAGCAAATATGATTTGGAAAGCTTCTTGAATAACATGATACAAGTAAATCATGATTATTTTGTGTAATGATTGTCTATTTTAAGTATTATTAAATCTAGAATTTATTATTTTATCTCTATTAAGAGAAAGAAAATATCAAAATTAGTTTTATTCTTTTTAGTAAACTATGCAAATAATGATTAATATCAAAAATAATGTTACGAATGCTTACTTTGAAAAAGTAATAAAAAGTACATTTAAAAATAAATAAAAAACATTTAAAAATAATTTTCAAAAATAATATCTTATTATGTTTTAAAATAATTTTCTCTAAAGTATCGTATTTAAGAACTACTGAATAATTGTAGAATGTTTAAATGATAATTGTAATGGTAAAGTGTATTTTAAAATAAAATGTATATTTAAAAGTAATATATAACAAAATATTTTTAAAAGAAAAATAAGCTAGTATATTTTAATGAAAGAATCTGTTTTTAGGCAAGAAAGCTGCAGAAAACCATTGATGTTGCTATGCAACCTAAAAAGAAGTCAAAAGATAAATTGAATAACAAACATGTATCTTTTGGTAATTTTGTGCAGTGATAATTCCAAGTTTATGCAGATTCAAGTTCTCTTAATGTGTTAATTGTATTTTTTCTTTTTAGAAAAAAAAATAATAAGCGCGGCAGAAAATGTGGCCAATACACTTGGTGGGGATAAAAGGAAAACTACATCAGACTTGCTTGAGAAAGTTCTTGCATCTAGAGTAAACGCATTGAGAGAAGAACAGATAAGCATGTATGTAGATTATTATGCATTACTAAGTACAATAAATTACACATATTATATATAATAATATATTTTTATGTGATTTGATAAGTTTTCTTAAAATATTTTTACAATTATAATTTTATTTAATAGTAAAGTACAGAAGAACGTTAAATTCAAAGAAGTGCCAGAACACAATGTACAAGAAAATTCTCAAGACAAACATCATTCAAAAAAGAAATCTATAATACAAACTCTGCTGGACGAATATAATAAACAACCAGTGAAAGTAATGAAAGAAGATAGTATATCAAGAAAGTTATTAAATAGTATTAAAGTGTCTAAAACACAGCAGAATACTGAAAAGTCTCATACCAGGTATTGCAAAAAATATAATATTAATTATTATAATAAATAGAGATTACAGTTATTCATATGTTAATATTATTATGTTGATGTAATATAATATTTAAATATTCATATTTTCATGACATATTTAACACTTAATTTTTGATATTATTATATGATAGACTTAAAGATATCAATTTATGGAATGGAAAACCTAGTCAAATTTTTGAAAATATGAATGTCGTTTCATCAAACATACCGGAACTGAAAACATGGGCAGCATTAGAACAAAGAGAGTTAAAAGCACTGACGACTTGTCCACCTGCCAATATTTTCCAAGAACTAATTCTTTGGACGGAGCAAGGAAAATTGTGGAAATTTCCTATTGACAATGAGCAAGGTTTCTACTATACATGCAATATATTATGCTTTTTTCTGATACTTAGAAAAAATTAAGTTTAATCATTTCTATATATATTTTAGGAATGGAAGAAGAGCACAATGTCCATTTCTCAGAACATGTCTTTATGGAACATCATTTGAAGGGATGGTGTCCTAAATCAGGACCAATACGTCATTTTATGGAATTAGTGTGCGTTGGACTTTCCAAGAATCCATACTTAACAGTTCAAGAGAAAATTGGACATATCACGTGGTATAGAGAATATTTCGAATCTAAGCAAAACCTGTTGCAAGAAATAGGAGCAATTCAGGAACCATTCCCTGATAAAGTAAAAGAAATCACGGAATAAATTAACATATATATTAATACAACAATTTTAATGAATTTCCTATTATTAAATAAATTTTCTCTTTATAAAAACCCATGCAAGTGTACTAAAAAACATTTAGCTTATAGTAGTTATAATTTAAGAATAAATTATTAAATTGCTATGCATTATAGTCATTTGATACACATATATATATACACACATATACATATATTGAAGTTAATATCTTTATGTACAGTACAATTTTATTATTGATATGCGAAAAAGTTTAACTATACAGATTATATATAAGGATCCTTATAATCTTCAATTAATAAATTTTTATCTATAGATAATTTAATTTGTATACGGTCATTTATGGGGTCCATTGATAATATCACAATTCTGTTTACAACCAACAACTTAGGATTATCTACACTCTGATGTAAAATTAAATCGATTTCATCTCCTATTTCCACCTGTCATCACAATGATTCTATGTATAATTGTACAAGATATAAGATAATATATGATCAATCTTATTGAAGCTGTCAAGATATTATTTCAACTTTATTATAAAAATAATTTTTTTACCTCTTTAGATTTCTTTATTACTTTATTTCCATTTATGCGAAACCTACTCCCATAAAAGGCTTCCTCAATTTTACTGAAAATATGAAACAGATTTGAATAAAAATATCATGAACTACAAAACAATATTATATATCAACCAAAATAAAATTAGATATATACTTGCGACTCATTCCAAATCCAGTTTTGGACACAGTATCAAATCGAACAGAAGATATCTTTACTTTGATAATTTTTGAACCTACAGGAGCGTTTTCCTCATCGCCTTTCTCGTTCTCCTCATCAGAATTTTCATCCTTGTCTTTTTTCTGCAATATATTTCAAAGATAATGCACATTTATCTGCGCTTGAAAACTTGTTGGAAACAAATTTTGTGTGTGTGTGTGTGTGTGTGTGTATATATATATATGTGTATATAAATGAGAATTTGCCTATACAACTGAAAAATTTGAAAAATTGTATCTTAAATGTATACAATAATATAATTGGGCACTCAAGATCCAGCTTTGACCGTGTATAGGCAAATTCTCATTTGATTCGATGAACTCGTTGACGGTCTAGAAATCTTTCTATTTATTTGATATTATTTATTTATATATATATATATATATACATAAAAGCAGAAAATAAATCATGTTAAAAAAGAAAAACTAAATAAATTATATTAATTACAATGTCAGCAGCTTTCTTCCTAATGGATTTGAATCTTTTTGCTATATACAAGTTACAATGATTTTGTACATTATGTGGCTTTGCACTGTTGTTGCACGAGAGCTGTAAAGATTCCAATTGTAAAGAATCTCTTTGTGGGCAACAAAGTGTACGTGCATTGTTGCACACCGATCTCCTAATAATATAAAATGTCACTCTGAACAACATAGCAATTTACCTATGAAGCTTACAATTAGGACTGTTTACTTATTGGTTAGATAACTTTTCAACGAACGTGTATAATTATATCAAGTTCTTTTCCTGTCGTATTTATTTAACAATGTGGACCACGGACGTTTTTAATCATAAAAAGTTAACAGTTTAATTATCTATCATTAATTATCTCAACTTTTAAAATTAATCGGTGTATGTAGGTTGCTTTTGAGTTGTACTTTCTGTACTTGTCATTACACTTGTTATTCTTCCTCTTCTTTTCTCCAACGACTAATTGCATATCCATTTCATTCTAAGTGCAGAAAACACGATGCGGTGCAGCTAAAATGGCATTGAGGGCCAATTTCACCAACGTCGGTTAAGCTAACCGACGGTTAAAGTGTCAATCGTGATTGGTTTATTCTGATCAAAGACAAATGCGATTGGATAATTCCATTGGAATTAACCGTCGGTTAGTCTAACCGACGTTGGTGAAATTGGCCCTCAACGTGCTTTATTATGGATTACATCTCTGACAACAATTTTTCATAGTTGAAGTTTTTGTACCTTTCGTTCTTTCTATCTCTCTCTTTAACATCTAGGCGCATCTGTTCTATTTCAAGTGCAATATAAGACAGAAAGTATAACAGCGTACGGCTACAAAGAATGGACGATCTAATGTTTTCAAATCGCGGGATTTGTGTCGTAACATCCGTGAACCGTGGACAAGCCGGAAGTATAACTCCCGTACAACTCCCGAGTCAACTTGATCATTAAATCGAAATTTTCCATAAATTTTTCCCCGTCGTGCGCATATTTTCCTCCATCGATTTGTCAATCGAAAATTACGAGAATATTTATCGTCTGGAAATCAGAATTGAAGAGACGAAGAGGTATTTCGTTTAGACTGACGTCCCGCAGTCAACCATCTCTGTCGCAACGAGGGTCTCTGATGCGTTGCAGCGCCTTATCGTTTTTCGTTGGATTATTTGTATTTTCGTCGTTTGGAAACGCCGTGCTAAAGCATCATGCCAAAGAATAAGGGTAAGTGCGTTCCTAGTTCCGTCTCGCGTTCACTTTTCCACTTTAAATCTCCGCGAATTTTTATTATCGCATTTTATTCTAATGTGGTTAAGTTAACCTAATTTGCGTTAAGATCATCCTCGAGCCAAGTCTCGTATTTTAATCCTTTCGCGCGTCTCGTTGAGAGCGTTATCACGCAAGCCATGCTCTATTCGTAGGAAAGGGAGGTAAAAATAGGAGAAGAGGGAAGAACGAGAACGAGACCGAGAAGAGAGAGCTGGTATTCAAGGAAGATGGACAAGGTGAGAGTAAGACGTGGTGTGGACGACGCAACATCCTCGTGAGTGTCCGATGATTCACTCAGTATTTGTTTTGTGCAGAGTATGCCCAAGTGACAAAAATGCTGGGTAATGGTAGGCTAGAGGCTATGTGCTTCGATGGAGTCAAACGGTTGTGCCACATCCGAGGTAAATTGCGGAAGAAGGTGTGGATTAATCAGGGAGACATTATACTGATCGGACTTCGAGACTACCAGGATGCCAAGGCAGACGTCATATTGAAGTACACATCTGATGAAGCGCGTAACTTAAAGACCTACGGCGAGTTCCCAGAAACTGGTAAGTAGCATTTTGTGTCATTCTGTCGCAAACGTCTGCAATGGAAATTGCCAAGTAGTTTAGTAAAATTTGTCCAATTCTTGGTGAAAATAATCTTATAAATTATTAAAATTTTGTGTAAAAAATTGTTTTATATATCTTTTCTAAACAAAAATTCTTAAAAATTTCTTTTATATCTTTTCTAACAAAATTTTATTCTTAGTGCGCATCAATGACACAGTAACCTTTGTGGAAGATGGATTCGATGAAGACATCGAATTTGGTGATGAAATTAGCGATGATGATGAAGATGATGTTGACAATGTAAGTTTTCATGGGTATTTTTTGAAATTGTGTACATATTTTCTATCTACTTATATATATAAAATTTGTTTTTATTCTCTAACTTTTCTACACTTATTTTTTATGCAATAGCAAATTAAATAAAAGTCTTAGTCTATTTGTTTTTTCTTTATTTGTTTCAATATATGCAATAATGACATGCCATTGTCTTTACAGATCTGATGACCCTCAGTATAATAATAAAAAAGGTACATCACGAAAAAGTGCATAGGGACATTTATTCATTTCATTAAATGCAATTATACAACATCAAAGTTTCCTTCTGTCGAGTAGTTCATCTCCCTGTATGTATCTACAAATAAATCGTCAGTTTATGGATAACATCGTGTTCCAGTTTAAAGATGGTTATTTTTAGTATTTGTAAATTTTTATAGGAACATTCTTTTCAAATAGCGAAATTACAGATATTTAGCATATTGAGTTAAATTTTGCATACATGCCAGATTAACGAATTCTGCGTTTATGTAATATATGTATACCGTCTTTATACGATTAATTTTCTTTATATATTTCCTTTTTATTTACATCATGTATTATCTGCCAAGTCATGAAATACACATATACATTACTTAAACAGAAAATGAAATATCACTATGTATATCATGCAGTAAGTACTCTTTTTATATGTTGAAATGTCTCATTAAAAATTATCCATCGAGAAGCGAAGTAATGTACAATTAGATGTCAAATTTTGATGAGGTTTTAGAACTATTACAACTAGTATAAATTGCTAAATTAATAAATTAAAAGACGCGTGAGGTAGGACAAGTTCTCGGTGACTTTACTGTCTTAGCGTTATTTTATTATAGCTTTGGTTAACACACGTTGTTATATAGCTATTCAGTGACAAATAACGCGTGTCAGATTTAATTCAGGATATGCGTTTTGTTATGTATCAGTGCAATCATTCAATGCATATTATTCTTTGTTATATCAAAAAGGGATTATAGTGTGTGCTGCATTTCAACAATATTTGGTATTAGCAACAACGAAAATATGCGAATTATTTGTATCATTTTTGTCTGGATAGAAGAATCTGGGAAATAATATTATTTAGTTGATTATAGTTGATTATATACGATTACAATTAAGCGGAACAATAATTTGATTGTGAATCTGGACTTTTTTCATGTTAAATAAAATTATGTAAATGGAGAAAAAAGTACTTACTTTCTCACATCTTTTCCCTGTAACTTGTCGACTAGAAATAATGTATCTAGTAGATATCTAAAGATTTATAAGTAGTATCTTTACATGGCTTATAATATGAAGCATATATACTTACGTAGAATTATTCTGTTCAATTCATATTCAAAATATATTAGTTTTGCATTTTTTTCCAATAATAAAATATTTGAAAACAATAAGAATGAAAGAAGAGGAAAGAAAAAGAAAAAAATAGATGGCGATTGATTAGTTATTTATCGAATGCTCAAATATAAATGAAAAGGTGAGATGGATGTCTTCTTTTTTTCCTTATTCTTCATTGCAAAGGACGTTGTATTCTGATGCAACATTTTATTTATTATGCCGCTGATAATTCTATCACACAACAGTATATAGTAAATTATAGTCTCTTTCGTTTTTGACACCATGCAATGCCACTGTAATGATAGCTTAATGCCATTATAGTATTGAAATATATTATAGAAATGACATGTAATTAGCATAGGAGAAAATATGCTTAATTGCTTGACGTATGTTACGTTGTCCACGAAAATTAACTTGTACAAAAGTATATGAAATACAAAGCATCGACTCGACTCTGGTACATCAATACTCCCAACAATGATAAGTAGCGCTGATATTACATGCGTTTACAATACGTTGGTAGCGAAAAACAAGATATATTGCTATTGCACATGGAACATATCACTTGTATGTCACGTAATATAGTCATATAATACAGTATATAACTGTAATTCATGTAACGATGCGTACAAAATATTTCTCCTTTCATGAGATAAATATCGCGAAACATCGTTGATAGAGTTGAAGCACCAGTGTGTCGCGGTATTTGTAATGAATTATATACTATAAATATTACGACAATACATAAGAGCATATTATTTTATTTTGATGCGCGTGTGATTGTGCCTTTGGTCCTTAGGTCAGATAGGCTCTAGGCAAAGTCTATTAAACGTAGTATATAACAGTCATTATAGATAATAATTTATAAACTTCAGATAGCATAATCATTATATCTTTCAATATATTATACATTAATAGAATAGCTTATTTAGATTTTGTTCTTTTAAATATATTTATATATTATATGATTTTCCTTCCTCCTCTCCTGCAGTCATTAAAATTGTGTCGTACACTGAAAGCTAATATTGGCTTAGATATTAAAATGAATTCGCATCGGCTGAATTTCAGACGATATAATTCCTACATTGTCATATGTTGCTAGCTGTTATTTTAGTTTACACTGGTTCGTGGATGACACAACGTTGTATAATCGAGCTTACAAATTAACGATCATGTAACATTTATCCAAAGGCTCGCTATAAATAAAATATTTCTGTTAGCGTCTTACAATTACAATCGTGTATACACACGTGCGCGCGTGTGTGTACACGATTGTATTATACATTTTATGTGTGTGTGTTTGTGTGTGTGTGTGTGTGTGTGTGTGTGTGTGTGTGTGTGTGTGTGTGTGTG